>LUCH01002795.1:10146-42073 GCA_013368495.1 Paragonimus heterotremus | reverse complement strand
TTTCGAAATGGGCCGACTGGAAAGTCTATGGGAATGCGACAGCTGCGATCAATTGTGGGTGATGTTCAACTTGAAATTAGCTGATACTACAGCTGGGTGTTATATCACGTGTATTTTTGAGTCACAAATAGCAGAATACATGCTTAGCCATACGTGTCAAAATCAAGATGTTCAATAAGGCATAGGTGTGTTTCTTCTGAAAGTGATCTTGGTTCATCATCGTTCATAGAAGGGTATGTACGAGACATAATATTTGATGAGCTGATTTGTCCAATCAGTCAGCTGAATGCTAGGTTGTATGATTGTGTTCCAATGACCTTAAGTCTGTAGCTAGCTGTTACGTTTGATGCTGCAATAATTCCGTTCCGTTTTCACACTGTATACATAGGAGACAAATTATGCGCAGGTTCACAGGTTCCTAGATTTTCCCTAATAAGATAAAATCCAATGACCAGTAGATATCTGTTTGTGTAGTAATTGAACAACAACAATTTTGGAGAGGTTTATAGCTGCAAGGTTAACAGTTATCTGGGTAGAAAGCTCAACCAGCACAGAAAGTTGTTTACGTAGTAAACATTTTATAGTACTGCAACCACACGTGTGACTAACACGAAGGCGGACAACAACCAAAAGATGCAGATAAACATATTTAGTTTTATGTGAAAATACTTGGACGAAATTGTCACGGTAGCTGTGGCCCTGCTCAAGTAGTCCTTTATCCGATGTGGTCACTTGTGATTCATGAGTTAGGCAATGCCTCCCAGAGTGGATAGAAGCTAGCTCAGACTACATGTCCACAGATGAACTCACTCATTCGTAAATCGGACACGAGAGAAGGATCTTCCAGTGGCCGCCCTCTGGTCTGTTGGACAAGGTCAGCCAGAGGAGGACAGAAGGTGTGAATAATTCTACAAGCCGGGATACAGTCACCGACTAAATGTTTGTATGCATTTGTGAATTGTCCTAATGTTTGCAGTCTATCTAAGCACCCGCTCATTCTTAACCTCATTGTTCTTCTACAAATCCACTTCTGGGCGTTTTCATTATGAGCCATCTTTCATGTGCCAAAGCCAGACGTATACTGCCTTGAAGTTGCGTACAACGGAGTTACACATTTTACAGAAAGCTCTACAGTGTAATCTTTTATCAATTATTTCTAAAGTATACAATGTAATTCGCGTTTTCGTCAACACAGCCGCACATACTGTACGTATATATGTATATATATCCTCGAACCCTAGTACTGTGGAATACTGTGGTTTGTAGTCGCCCAGTTATCAGTAAGTACACTTCTGTTAGTGAATACGAAGCACTAAGCAATAAATAAAGCAGACTGATTAAGGAGTATGTGCAGAACACTGAATAGGAAAAACCACTTCGTTTTGAAGTACACAACATTTCTGCGGATTTTGTATAACTCGCAATGTTTTTGTGTGACTGGCGTAAAATACTGTGGCTGATTCAAAAGAGCTTGACAAATCCTGGACAAGTAAAACAAACAGAATTATACACAATTTAGTAGTCTGTGCGTGACACTAGAAATTGCTGCAAAACAATGCAAAATGTAGGCCTTACACTTAACGAAAATGATATCGCGTCTATAGAGGTGGATTCAAGTTTAACCCTACTTAGTTTTTAAGCTACAAGGGAAGACAACTTTCAGCAAAAGCACCTTTCTAGGCTTCGTTAATACAAATTGGTGAACTTCCTTTCAAAGGACGAAATCCAAGGCGCGAAAATTAATTTACCGCTTCATCATGCCAGTGGGATGAACCCGATATCTAATTACCATTGAGTGATATCTGGAAGCCAAAGAAAATCAGGGATTTGGCGTGAGATCTGAATCTGATTTGTGATGTGAACCATTGGAACGACGGCAGCATTCTAGTCAGCAGTATAATTGAGGAGTGATCAGCAGTTTGGTCAGTTTCAAGTTTAATATCAATCCCATTTGATCGCAGTCTTCTGATCCCGGCCGTGACATAGATATGCACTATTAACAAGTCTTAACAAGAGGGAAACTCGAGTTTAGTGGTTCTTTTCTTAAGCTGTTGGCTGAAAAGTCTGTCTGAATATGAAAGCTATGATCAAGTGTGAGTGATGTTCAGCTTGAAAGTAATATGTGATTGTAATCGTGACTGCAACGATGTGTCAGAATTTTTCCACTTCCGAGGAAATTTTGAAGAGCTTTCAGCCTGACATAATAATGAATGTTCAGTGAAAGAGTTTCTTAATGAGAAAAATTGAAGGTTGTTGATAGTGAATAGTCGTTGCCTCCAGAATCTTACCAAATACTTCCGATTGTGTTCCAAGTTCAAATCATATGGTTCTGCTGAAGATTGTTTTGATACAAACTACTTCTTGATCCAGGGCAGTTGACATGGCTGTACTGGTCATCCTAAGTGCATTTGTAACAAAAACGAAGTTGCGCTGAAACCTCACCCTCCCAGGCATTCCGAATACTTAAGCCTGAAAGAGAATCAATAAATGTATGCTCACAGTTCAAATCAGATTTGTCATTTGGCGAGTTTCCCAGTACTGAAACATCCTTGACATGCCCGTTGTTATTCATAACCCTTGTATAATCCGCACATCAGAGAGAAAAATATGTCTCCGAAATCGCTTCTTGCGCTCTTTTTTGAGAAGGGCTGTGAAAATGTCACCCAGCGTAAGTCGTAAAAAATTTCCTACAAGTATACGGTTTACCTACTGACTGAAGTAGCACTGTATATTTGTTTTGCGTAAAACGAAGAAATCATTCATGTCTGTGTGTTCGAGTAAGTGACGCGAATTGTTATGCACTAGGATAATCTTGTTGGAGCGTACTTGCGAACAACTAGCTATATTCCATGCCCCAACACATTTCTTGTGAGTATTAGTCTCTTGAAAGATTTCATCTAACCAAAGAAGTGTCTTTCGGCGGAAGTCTGTCTACTGGCTGATTCGTTGATGTTTTTTTCCTGTGCGCGGTTGCTGAGTTATTTGGAAGCGTTCACGTTGGCATCTACCTCTGAGCTTTTACAAACATTTGCGTATTAAGTTAGCCCCGAATTGACGGCAGTAATTGTGAACGGCCTGCGGACAGCGTCTGTGTAATTCTGTCCATCGTATCTTCAATTTCATCTGTGGTCCATAACTTTTATGCTCTACTGTCTAATGTTTCTCTAAACATCACTCCGGAACATCAACTTCCTGATTGCTTTATCACTGTGCACCTCAGAAAAACAGTGAAACACATTCTCAGTAATCATAAATATTCTAAAGAGATGTCCATCGATTCACCTCTCACGTGACTGCTATTGGAAGTATTTTGCTTAGGTTTCCGGTTTCATCAGATCTCGATAAATAAACCATCCCGTAACATGTTCGCATTCGTAAAAAATGCAGAATACAAAAACCCGATAAGCATAAGGTGTTCCTAAATGCACACATAGGTTTTTGTATCTCATATTACAGATTGCTTTGTTTGGTTACCATTTCTATTTAACTGTTAGGCCATTATGCAGCAAAAGTATGAGATTTACGACTTCCTTCACCAGACTCGCAGGCTCACTTGATAACAGTTCTGCCCAATTTTACTTGTAATATAGCTGTTAACTTTGATTATTCTCAGTTCTCTCTATAACGTTCACTTTCATCTTTTTCACATAGACGTGTTCATGGGCATATTCAACCAGATGTTACGACTTTTGAATCAGGAGGCCAGGACTACAGATCAATTCCTCACTCTTGTTATTAAAAATATAAATATCCTAAGCTTCGGAAGAACTGAGTAACTGCAAGCTGAACCGCAGTTCTCTAGATCAATAAACGTCAGCGTTTTAGGTCGCTCAATTAGAACTTCTATTCTTACAGCTGAAACGTGGGCTCGGAGCCACTTCTACGACATCAAGTGAGTTGAAGGAAGGACTAGCTGTCGCGAGTTTAATTATATCGAAAATGTCTTCAGCTCACTGAAGTTTTCAAGGACACGGCGATCACTGTACAGGATGGGAGCAGAAGTAAATAGATTTTTCGTCATTACAACTATGTAACCAGATGCAATTAAACATTAGCCCAAGTAGGGCAGTCGGTGTCGAGATGTGTGCGGCTGAATATTCAACATGAAGCCTTCATATTGACTACTGGGTGAGCGCAAATATTTTCAACATCAAGTGGTATAAAAATCGTTCATGTCTGTCATACATCTAGACAGCATGTCAATAACACCCCCCAGTCAGTGGCAACAAGCGGGTGGTATTATATGTGAATATTCGACAGAAACCTTGAAACATTACGCGTTCAATCCCAGTGATTCACTTTTGCTCAGCTATCATCTGAACCATATGTAAATTACAACGAACAGCGACACCGAACTTCTACGGAATACGACAAGCAAAATCGTCGCGACTTATGTTTAGATTACCTGAGGGGCTGAAGACGACGAACATTAAATTACCTATCAATTGCAGTCGATGGACCTCGCCATTTGAAATTACCTCCACATTGAAGGAAGGTGATTAGGTTTGTCTATGTGAATATAAAGGCGTCGATTGAACCGCGAGGGAGAACAAAAAATCATTTTGATCCATTTAAACAGTATGGCCAGAATACACAAATTACGATATGCATTCATTCCACACACTACTGTCAGTCATAAGCTCGTGAATAACACGAAAACAAAACAACAGGATTTCACTGAAACGGTTTAAAATGCATGGCGGATTGAATCATGAATGCTAGTCGCGGACAGACCCACGGCAAGCAAGACTGTGATTGTTGTTCTAAACGTACTAATCCTGCGTGCAAAAAATTGACGGATAAACCAACAGGATCGCACATCGCTAGCTATATGACAATCTGTGAGCTAAATTTTGTCTACATTATCGCTATGGTGCGTTGATTCTATCTGGTTTAATTAGCTTGTACTAGATTACTCATACTAACGTTAAAGTGACAGAATACTTCAACGGTGAGAACGATAGATTCTGCCATCCACGATTGTTGGATAACATTGCTCTTTCAAAACAAGTGATAACAATTCTACCAGTCACATGTTTTAGGAGTTATAATGAGATGAGATTAGATCAGAGCTGTTTGAATCCGACACGAACGACTACTCACCATTGTGGCTGCACAAGCGTGTCCAGTCTTTCAGTGAGCCTAAAGCAAGAATGTATATATTATTACCCCTTGTCAGTGAAATAATTGTGTCTGTTTTCCAGAACCCTATCGTTCAACTGAAAATTAGTTAATCAGGTTACCACTACAATAAAGTTGTCAGATCCTTCTGGACAAGTATGATCTAGTTGGAATAGTGGAATACAAAAGCTGTTGAAAACAACCCGTCCACCCGGTCAGAATGTTCACGATTGTTCAGTAAGTGACGTAAAATACACTTGCAGATGTTTGACAACAAACTCTAAAAACTTCCTCAGCAAGTGAAATAGATTTGATCCATTATCCCGCATCTCGTCCTTTATGTACAATAAAATCGTTTTGGCCAATTACGAAAGGTTATTCGCTAGAATATCCTCCTGATAATAGTATCACGGTCATTTCTATCTCTTAAGGGTTCGTTGACAATAACCGTTACTGCATCTACTTAGCTATGCACAATTATAAGCGAATGAGGATATGTTGAAAACATGGACTCATTATAATTAGACTGAGACGATTGAGAAGGTGTGATGCCTCGATATCTCTCTGTGCTCCTACTCCAAATACACTTGTTTAAAGCGAACTTCATAAGCGTTTAAATATCACAATACCACATGGATATTGCCCTCTAACTATTGATTCGAGGCAGCTTCACGATGTTCAGTATAGCTTGAGTGGATTGTACACATTCAGCTCAGCTGCAATGCTAAATGTCAGACTCAACCCAAGTCCGTGATGTGATATATGTACTAGGATCCCCATTAAGTGACCATTCAAGACGTTTCAATCCGGTAATCTTCTTTGATCTCAGCATAAAATTTGCCTATTTCCCATTACTCTTTCAAACTGGTTCTATTACATAAAAAGTAGTTTAATGACTACATTTGAAGTTATGATCAACTGGTCGAGAACTTGAGAAACCGGCTGCTAGTTCAAAGTCTCATACGGATTTAGAAACCAGGAAGATAACATTGCAAATGCAAAAGTAAGATTCTGATGATTAACCACAACCCACCCGAATAACTTGACAGACGTTGTTCCTCCCTCAGATTATTATATTGAGCCAATCGTTAACTTTTGGCATTTTTGCACAGGCGTTCAGACTGTTCATCCATTCGTTACATATATATATTTGTGGATCGATAAAACAATTCTTACAGAGTAGAATTCACGTGCCGCCATTGTCGTTTCAGAACAGCAAGACGTACTGATTGAACACACACAATTTGAAAACAAATACTCTGAAAATGGAGTAAGTTTTCATTGTTTATCTTGGGGGCATGTACGTACAGTCATTTCTCGCCAACAAATGTGTTAGATAACTTGATGGAAAATACACGGGCGTAATAATAATAATAATCACTAGGTTCAACTGAAGTTGCCTTCTGTTCAGACGACCACAATTAAAAGATTGTTACCAAGTAACCATGTTGAAATTACACATATCCAACATTTTCCATCGAGTTCTAAAATCCAGTAAGAAGTTGTGCTGTCTTGTTTGGAAACTCATGTTTATGTTGTGCTCATGCGCGCTGTGACAGTTGGTCAAGTCCATAATTTCCGTGAGGGTCTAGAATGAACGGACATTTGGTATCTTGTATATCCACAGTGAGGTTTCACATAATATGATAGTGATTTGTTACAAAATACTTGTAGACAAATCTGGGAATTGTTCAGAGACAACACCCAAACCAGATAGTGAGTTTATAGGACCGTTAATGAGGGAATGTTGAACACCTTCGTGAACTAGTGCCCAAAGTTGTCCCTATTTAATATTAGTTTAGTACACCCGACTACAATGCAGTAAGACTCTCCGAAACGTTTAGGACAATTGCTGTTTGACCAACTACAAACTTATTCTGCATAGTCAACCGAAATGATTGCATAGAATAACAACATAGGATTGCATAGCATAACAGTATGGAGCCGTTGCCAGTGTGAATTAGTAAATTGACTCACAGAGGAGGATTATCGTCATACACAAAAGTCTGTACCATCATCGCATACATCGTCAAATGAATGCACGTAAAAACCAAATTGCAGCTTTTTCTCAATCTCTCAACTTGAACATCTTGGTGTTATTTAGCAAGGAAAAAGGGATTTTCACCGAGTAGCTTAAAACGAGATAAGTATGACTACTCATTAATTCTTTGATTACGGTTTCATCCCCAATTAACATGCACTGATGTCGTAATACGGTTTTTTAATTGCACGTGCCATGCGTGTAGTTATTTGAAGGATGAAATTGTTGTGTATCGATGGGGATGATCACGCGGTTTTGTCGTGGACAATTTTACACATTTCTGCTCTATCGCGCAAAGGGTGCATGAGCTGTGATTGAATCATAATAATGTTATAATGTCTAACGATCTCGATCAGACATTCACCATTATTGGGATGAAGGTTGTTCATGATGTATTAGAAATCTGTAGGGATATGTTAGGAGCTTATGAACACTCGCATCTCCCTTGTGAAACGTTGGAACTACCCCTCACCAAATTTTAATCAGATGGGAACCACTGCAGTTAATCTTCATTCAGCACTGCTGATAAACATCAATGGCAT
Source organism: Paragonimus heterotremus (assembly GCA_013368495.1). Classification (NCBI taxonomy): domain Eukaryota; kingdom Metazoa; phylum Platyhelminthes; class Trematoda; order Plagiorchiida; family Troglotrematidae; genus Paragonimus; species Paragonimus heterotremus. The sequence goes on along the minus strand of LUCH01002795.1, from coordinate 34,369 downwards.
ATGTTTACACCTTAGGTTTACGTTTATTTAAATGTATACTCACTACACCTGAATTTCTAATCAATCATGTTTTATAAGTCACCGAATGTGAACATTAATGAGAGAGAATTGACAGTGCATGTATCAGATTGAAAGATGACCTTAGGAGGAAAACAACCGAGAAACTGAGTCAGTTTCACAAAATGTCTGTTCTATTGTCATGGCTGCTGTAAAGTAAGTAATTCTGAGCTACTGTAGCTTCCATTCTGATGGCACCTGACTCAGAACGATTTCAGATTGTTTCCCAAACAAATGTCTGGAGTAATCGAAATAACACAACAAAGTTTCACACAAAGCTGCAAAAGTTTGCCACCTACATTTGGCAAACATTTAGAATGAAGTTCATCGTTATCAGTATAATGAATGACATCCTCTTACATCTTGGAAGAATTAACTTTAAAAAAGCTGTATGATGTTTACTAATATTACTTGTAAAATCAGTTCAATATAAGGTGTATGTTTTAGTGCAAAAATCTCGACCGTCATTCATGTCTATTCCTCATCCTACAAGCGATGCCGAAATCGAACAAATGTTCTACCATATTGACAAAAATCACAGCGGAAAAATTTCATTCAGAGAATTGAAGGCATTTTTTAAGAAGTCTTCAACTACAACCAAATCCAAAGAAGTCAAATGTTATATGAAGCAACTCGATTTGAATGGGGATGGAAAAATCACTCTGGAAGAATTAAAGGCGGGGCTCGGACGGAAATTTTGATCGTCGAATCACTGTTGAATATGTTTGAAAAAATATCACCAATTGTACATTTTCCAACTGTCATCAAGCTAGAACAGAATTGTTGATTTCCTAATATGTTCTTTGTACAGTAACTGAATATATTGTTCCCAAGAGAACGTCGCCCTTTTATAAGCAATCCCTGTCGTCCCAAACCTAATCGAATTTTGACTGACACGCTGACCCATCAATATCTTTGAAATCCATGGTAGTTCGATGGATATCGTATGGATTGCATCCAAGGAAATATTTATTGGATTTTGGTGAGCTGGGCTCAGTACATCATCATCAGTGTGCCTTCAACCATTCACGTAGTAAGTGAAGGCATCGAACTTTCCATGAACCGAGTGACGACTGTTGCCTAAATGGAAAACGCGTTATTTTGTCTGTATGCACCAAACACTCGAGTTTGTATTGTTATCCGTTTCGTTTCAGTTTGGTTGTTTTAGCTTAACATCTTCAACGAACCTCGTATAAAATTATATTGGCTTATCGCTGAACTCAAATGTTCGTCTTTCAACCTCGCCAAGAAAATATCTGTAAACAATGGTCCCAACGGCAGTTCTACTGTGATATCATCTTTTTTTTTAAGTTTCCACGATGTAAATAAACGTTGTGAATGCACAGATGAAGTAATTGTCTGAGTTCGATCGATAGTTTCTGGAGATCTTTGTCTCTATCCCCAAGATCTAATAAATGTGCTGGTATGTTGTTAACAAGACGATCATCATATTAGAATATCAGACCGATTTCAAGAAACATATAATAAAAAATGTAAAACCCTTCGGATCGAGAAAGCAACCTCAAAATTCTCACGGTTTTCAGAGCAGACTGTAACAATTGTTCCGGTCACATTAGAAAGAATTCGCCCCAGTGCTGCCATGCTTCTCAGGTTGTATGGGTAACAAAAAAATTACAAAAGTGAAGAAAAATTCAGATCAATTTGAGATCTGTGAAACTCTCCATACCATTCACTGACCAAGTGGTTGTTACAAATAATAAATCCCGTCAAGCGGAATCTCTCGAGATACAGCACACGCAATTTCATTTTTTTCTTGTGGGCGCAATCATGGGCAATGTTTCAATTGTGCAATCGATTTCTTTTCTCGTAGTCGCACACTCACGAACGTCCCGTTAAAGCAGTTCACAGATTACCTATAAGATTATATCGAGGATGTTGACATAGCTAGTCAGATACCATCGATCAAACTCAAACAGTTATTTTAGCTGTACACTCACAACGTATAACTCACGTACAACGAAAGAATTTTAGACAAAAGGTAGTTGTCGCAGTGGGATTGCCGTTGAGATCAGTGTTTGCAGATCGTTTCATTGCAAAATTAGAAAACGAACGCTTGAGTTCAGCGATAAACCAATGCCATTTTTATACGAGGTTTGTTGGCGATATTTTATGTGTAACTGTTAACAACGAAAATCCGACTGATTACAAGAACCCTAAGCGGATAGGCCACACACGGCCTTCATCTTTCGTGATCTCTATACACCTTTACGGCCATGCGATTCCACCAGTATACTATACGTGACCACACTAGCAGTGTGCATATCAGACATAGCCAATTACGCAACCATTCCTAAGAATTGACTGAGAATTTTGTCTTTATGCGGAGGTAGACTACCAGCGCCAGTGGAATCTCTAGTATTCGTGGAAGTAGACTTAATTTGGATAAAGCTGATGTAAGTGCGTAGCTGTGATTACTGTGAAAAATAATCGATCAAAAGGTCCATTGTTCCTTTGTTTACTTTAGGGATTTGGCAAATAAACTTCCGCGTAACTCAGCTCAGATACTCGAACCTAATGAAGAAGAGGACAATAATTATGGTATCTGTGTTTGTACTACCTAGATTCTGAAATGAAATGTTCAATCATACAACTGGATAAATGCAACCTAACAGAGATTTCTAAGTCAAACGAGGCGGAATGAAAACAAATTTGTTTTGAATATCATAAATCACGTGATATTTCAAATTAACTCTGAGCCGTTCACGTACCGCATACATCTATGACTGATGACAATCAAAAAGAGTCACTGCATTTTGTTGTAAACAGTCTTCCAAGGTGCATCAAGATACTCACCAAAGCAGTAGATTGAGAAAGAAAAGAGCAAAAGCTACTAACTTTAAAGATAGAAGTGTTGTATTCATATCTGTTCTTCTTTAGACTGTTTTGTGGTCATCACATGAATCTGAACGACAATGTGTTCCTATGTTACACAACAATGAAAGAATTGACAGATCTATCTGAAAATCCTCGTTTCATGATTTTTTTGATTTATCAAGGAGTGTTGTATTCTAACTAGATAATATTAGTGTGCTTCAGGTAAATTATGAGACGTGAAAGCAGGTAGAAGGTATTTACAAAGCCATTTTGAAAAACAGCAATGTTTGCGTGAACAAACTTTAGAAAACGCCCTTCATTGTTAAAGGGATCTATACACATTTTGTGTGCTGATTACTTCTAACTAGTAACTCCACTGTGAAGAAACCATCACGTATTCAACAGGCTACAGTTTAGTGCCATTTCAAGATACTAATTTCTGTCGTGGCATGATTTCACAGCACTGGTGATCACATATCAGGGCTTTCTGCTGGCATGGGAAACAAATAGTCTTCCGATTGTCTGTCCAGCTGAACACATAAACAGCAAACGTCTCACCAATTTTAGAAGTAACAGCATCAGCATGCGGAAACACATGACAAATTGACGAAAATCCTGCATTACGCACAACAAATCTTGATTGAATTAGTACGTGTGATATGAGCTCAATGATGTTATAGTCAACACAGTTGCACTATGGGACGTTTGCCAAAATTCAAATCTCGGACGATAAATGAGTGTACACTAATGATGGTCTCTAACAAAAACTGAACTCCAATCTACTACCACTTCCGAAGAGAGTTTGACTGAAAACAGAAAACTCCAATCAAATTTGAAAGACGCTCCATTGATAGCAAACAAACACTAGAATAAGGTGCATCAAACTATTAGCGCAGTTTCAGTTCAGTTAGTGGAATTGAACATCTAACGTCTGGGAAACATTTGCTTTAGAATCTTTAAAAAGCCAAGTGTGTACTGACCGCGGTATGGTTGACTCTGATCATTGTGTTCATGATACAGCCTGTGTTAACTTCAAATAATCTTTAGTTCATGAAATATTGTCCCATACATGATTGATGAGGAATAATTGATTCACTTTCACAGTCCGGTGGTATAACCAGTGGTCCATCGAAAATTTTCTCAAAATAAAGGCAACGACTGTAAATAAATTAGAAGATAGAATCTATGTTGTGTGACAAGTATCTGTGTTAAAAGTGTTACCATAACTGCAATGAATATTAGGGACAAGAAAAATAGTCATATTGAAGCGGTCGTAACCAGTGCATCAAGTTGGGCCAGTCAGTAAACAGGTGTCACTCACTTTCTTCTACTTGCGATATTCGTCATTCTTTGAGCTCCATTAGTCAAGACGAAGAAGCCAGAGAGATGAACCCTGAACTTTCCTCCTGTAATCCATTTGTGTTATTACTTAATCGCTGATCCTGTGAACAATCATTGTGCTTAGTCTCGTCAATGATGGGCAACCCGTTTAGGAGTGTCGCTTGGGAAACTTCATGAACATCATTTCGAGCCACGGCTATCACAGCTATTGTAGGCTGGTAATCTGAGGTGGAATGTACCCATCGAAATTAAAATAGCAAAATACAAACTAGTGAAGTGAATTTTGTTCAGATGTCCTGTCCCATGCGACACTGACAGACCTGAAGGCCAAGTGAACAGAAGCTTGGGTTCGTAAAACGAACGACTGTCCGTTTTAGCTCCCATTTAGGATGTCTGTGGCTGATCAATCCGGTCATGGATTGTAATCTTGAGATAAGCACAGGAGCCAGTCTAAACATCACAGTGAATGCTTGCGACCAAAGCCGGTGCTGACTGAAAGTCTAGGGTAAACTGTGTGCGTTAGTGTGTGAATGAAAAATAGTCTAAAAAATTAAACTATGATATTTTGAACTATTGGTTTGAGTTGGAAGTTGATATCAGTGAGCGAAAGTTGAAACCGTCTCTATCTGCTTGTTGCGCATTTTTTCACGCAGCCATTCGAATAGTGTCTAGTGGTGAAATATCAGTTGTTCACTGTTTCCATTCGAACAAGTGGCTATAGTCTGAGTGCTTGTCCTCAAGACTATACTTTCCGATCACCATAGCTTAATGTTGGGGCTGGTCGTTTTAAATTAACGTACATCTTTTTATGTCAATTTTAACGACAACCTATGAAGTTACACAGACTTGCTGACGTAAGGTAAGTTACGATCAGCATTGAGAAGGATGTGCAGACGGAAACATAGATACGGTGAATGATCGAAGACGTACATTCTACACAACGACAAGCTAACATACCAGACTCATTATACTCTGTGCCGATAAATCACCACTCAATAAACAACACATATCAACAATTTCCTTAAGATCTGTAAATGAATAGACTTCCTTCTTGTAGATTAGTCGTCTAGCTTTGAAGCTAGTAACGTACATAGGTTTTACAGTACATTTCGCTTAATGACATGAAAATCGACGGTGGTAGACAAGTTTTGATAAGGTCACAGACAGTGCGGCATTGAAGAGGTGCAACTTCCTCTAAACAGTACAATCGTGGAGTTTTTCTGGTTGTTATTCAAATGAACTCATAATGTTTATGTATAAAATAGTATCAGACACATTTTATACATTGGGTCTGTAGAAAAACCAGCGCGACTCATACCAGTAGAAGTGGTAGTTTAGGACAGTATGTTGATTCCTCCGACGTAAACCTGGAGGTAAAATATCACACCATCACAGTTATCATCAAAATGGTCACTTTCGTGTGGTATTTTTTGGCATATCTAATTCAACTAGGACACCGAAATTTGGGTTAATCTACTTTGAAAATATAGATAACAAACCCACAAAATTTGAAAACATGCGACAAAAATAACAGTAAACTGTGTGTATACCGCGCTGTCACCTAATGGAGATGTGCCTGTTGAAACACTCATTAGAAAACCGTAAAATGTCTTCAGTAGAAACATTTGACATGGAGTTGTGTTTTTTAAACTCCACCCCAAAGTCATATTTAAGAGTAAACGAGAAGATATGGTTTATTGAAGTTTCTTTTCGTGCCTACTGGTTTACTTGTTCCTGTAGAACTGCTGTAGTTGGTCTCACGAATCAACGTTCAACTGAATGTATTCGTATCATCCAACCCAGGTTACTAGTGGGATCATTAGGACAATTTTCTATGCGATTTTCGCGTAGATTTTCTCATTGACAAGCTTTTTTGGTTCAAAGAAGTCATGTTGAAAAATCTGAGGTACTGAATTTTGTCCACAGCTGAGGTGATCGGAATTCCATGGAAAATTCCCCCTTGTTTGCACAAGGTCGCCATGGCCCACCACTCACACAAAGATCGATCAAATCACAACGGTCCCAGTTACGTCATAATTGTGAACCAATCGTCATTTCTATATGTGATGTGGATAACCGAATTGATTATTTCGTTTGTTTCACGTCGACAACAGTTTTCCGTATAAACCTCACATATATGGCTTGCAGATTAATAGTCCAGAAGGAGGTTGTTCACCCCACCGGCGTTTTCATTGTAACTAAAAACCGTTGTAGGTGGGTACAGAACTTATTCTTGTGTGAAGGTGAGTATCCAAATGTGTAATAGTTGCAGTCTTTGTTGGGTGTCAGGCTGAATACTTACGATCGCCTACACATTTTGGAATCTAGCATCATTGACGTCACCATCTGGATCGATCAGAATCCGATCGATCGTTTGTGTGTAAAGCTTATCCATATTTTCTATGTCACAGGGGAGGTATGAACACTTGCTTTCCATGGTTTAACAACAAAGTTGGCAACTTGTTCAAGAAGGACTACTGAACAGAATGGTATTTTGTTGACACTGAAAATACTCCTAGTTTATTAAGCAATACGCCAAAAAATATATCACTGTTTACGTTTTATTAGGTTCCAGTCCGTATTCAAACACAGAGCAGATTGGAATTACAGCAACAAGATGATTTAAAGTTGGGTCCGGCTATTTACTCGATAATATGCTGATATAATTGCACGGCGGTAAATATGTTTGTCTCGTTGAGTTCATTTGTGTTTCATTTCTGTTTAAAATTATCTTAGCCAAGGCCAGGTCTAGAATTCACACATAAAGAACTTTCTCATTATTGTAACTATCTATAAACTTGCGAACCTACGAGTTTACAAACAGATTATTGCGATATGACCACAACAGAATCCAGCATTTCGGGTTATTATGCTACGCATATATTATGTTCATATGTTATAAAAACAGATAACACTGTTTTACTATTCTGGGGAGTCGAAAAGTGTTGCTTAGTTATCTCAAAATGTCTCCTTACCAGTTTGATTGAAAACACTACAGTCCTTGCAGATATTTTCCAAACACACAAAGTAAGTACATTGTAGTCAAGCATCGTTCACATTTAACTGCAGTCTTTGCATTCCCCTAGACCTTCTAGTCGGCCTCTTTCGAAAGGAAGCACTAAACTCCAGTTTCCCTCTCAGTAGGGTTCGTCAATAGTGCAAATGCTGGCCAATGCTGAAACTAGAAGTCGGGCCATGCATTCATGAGGCAACCGTGTTTACCACTGTGTCACTGACCTCACATTTGACACGACCGAATTATCATATATGAACGTTCAACCACTTTCGCTTGTGAGTAATGATTAGGTTGCCCGATCGTCTCGACAGGGACAGAGTTACTGTCTGTTAACTCCTATCAATAACCCCGCGATTAGAACGTCCTAGACACGTCGGAATCTTCGATTTCACTAGACCTGTTAGGCGATGTTTTGGATTACTGATGAGTAATCGAAGATTAGTTGATTTCAAGTGGAATATTACTCACATCTTATCGCAGCCATCCCGTTCAGATAAACTTCTGAGCCTGCCTCCTGTCGAGACGATTAGGCAGCTTGATCAATACTCACAAACGAGATTGGTCGAGCTTTCATGTGTGATAAATCGGTCAAGCTCACTATGGAGTCGGTGGCTAGCACGGTGGCCTCATGGAAACGTGGTCAAGGATATGTACTAATGTTGAGCTTTAATGAAAACAGAACTCAAGTCTGGTGCTTGTTTTTGAGACAGTCTAGCTTGAAATTCTATCCGGATGCGAAAGCTGCGGACGTATGTCAGTGATGTTCAACGAGGAATTAACCAAATCCCGGCTACTCATTAGTAACCTACTAATCAATTTTGAGATAATACAAGTTCTTGGTAAACAACCTGACTGTATTCTGCTCACAGAAATTCAAACGACAATCGACTGTTCTTTTACATCCGCTGCATTTGGCTGCAACATGGACAAACCACATTCCGAAATGTAAATACATAATGACGAAAGCAGTATACCATGTAATTCAGAAACTAAGTGAATACCTGTATAAAACGCTACCAGATTGCAATCATGTATAATACGGTTAACGTCGACTGCGGTTCTATTATTTCATTCACTTGAGAAAAGTCGACAATTTTTTTGTCCACCCCGAAGCTTCCCATAACTTCCAATTTTAAGGGTGCAAACACTAAGAAATGTGATGTAGTAAGGTATGAGCAGCAGTAGAGGGATAATTGTCAACACTGCGGTTGGGTTAAAGTCTAATTGAATAAATGTATATGAAGATGGAAATGAAACCTACACGGCTAATAAGTTATGTTCAGTTGATGTTCCATCTGAGTGAAATGCTTAGCTTCGAATGTACTTAATTGCTTTAAATTCTAATAACGTTTTTAACTAATAACTTAATAGCGCAATAGGTAGCGACTGTGAGTTTCCAGAAGCGTCCCGACGTCTTACGTTTAGTGGTCTGGAGATAATACCTTCTAAAAGGTCTCCTTTGTTGTCAAAATTGTTATCCGACCAACATATTTGGAAAGATAACAACATTGTGTTCCTGTAGGATGTATCTGAAAACTGGGTTAATGATTCAGGGAATTTACCATACAAAGTGAGAGACGAATGCTGTAGACAGATTTTGTAGATTACATGGGAAATAATAAGCGGAATAGCTGAACACTAGTGGCGACTATCTTCTCTGGATTTGGAAAATCTGTGAGTGATAATTCTGCACTAACGGTGCCAGCAGTGTGGTTATATGCGGACTGAGGTATGGATAAGTTGCAAACGCTAATCACTATTCGATTGAAGACTGTTCTAAGCCAAACCTTCCAAAGGCTTTGGTTTGACAGCAACCAGAATGTACCCACATAAACCCATAATAATCTAGGTGCGTCAGAATCTCCTTCGGTTAGTGTTACAGATAAAACTTCGTTGGTCTTAATTATTTCTCACATCTGCTACATAATTCCCAAGCTAATTTCAGGCCTCCCTTTCAAATCAGAATCCCATTTGACAGGACGGATTAGGGAGGTTGGTTGCGAACGGTTTTCCGCTTGTGTTATCTGACATAGATGTAAACATGCTGTGGTTATGACTAAACCGTCTTCCTACTTCTTCTTGAAGGCGACTGGGTTAATTTATGTTCTCAAAGTTGCTTTGCGTAATATTCAAAGCGGCCTGTTGATCCAAACGTTGCGTCTTTTGAATAAGTCTTAAACTAAAGCGTTATTGTTGTGTAGTATTTTTCAGAAAGACAGCTGTACTTACCTACAACAGCGCTCAGTGCCTTTCACTGGGTCTCAAACGTGATTGCATGCATGGCTTTATCGCAGGGGGTTTTCACGACATCTCGTATAAATTCGATTAATGGATAGACGATCACTAAAAGCAAAAGTTAGATCAAATATTTCGCCTGAACACAATTAGTAAATTACACGTCTGCCATATTGTTCAAGGTATACAGTGATATTGTTTTAAAGTTAGCTGTGAAGTCATTACTATTCTCGACTGCTCAACTGTCTATGCTTGTCCCAAACATAATTTTTGTGATAGGGAAAGGTTGATTTCAAAAGCGAAAACGAGTGCGCTTTTAGGTTGGCAATCTAGTATTCTCATAGAACGTTACTAATAAAAACCATGTGACTAGAATTAGATAGATGAATAACGAGTCTGTTAACAAGTATAACGCAGCAAATGGGAATGGGAACTAACCTGGTCAACGCATAATGTGCAAGCGAACTCATATGAACCAGACATATGCTTCAGAAGGCGACGCAGATTAAGTCGATCGAAGACAACTTGATATAAGAGTGGAACTAGTATGGTAACAACCGACCGAAAACAAATGTGCAGAAGGTGAAGTAGAATTATTAGGTATTCTGACTGACAAACTAAGGAAAATAACTTGTAAGTTTGAGGAAGACATCAGTGATATTTTGTCCACATGAATGACCACATGAGAGTAAATATCCTAGATAAATAATTGACGCAGACTTGTCTAGTTGGGGTATGCAGTTGACATAGGGGTAGATTCGTGGAACCATATGACGATTATTCTTTTAGTTAGAGAATGAAAGATAATTTTGTCGACTATAACGTTAAATTACGTATTTCAGATTAAAAAGATATGCTTATTAGTTCTTCTTGCATAATTACAAACCAAGATTTTATAAATGTTTACGTGTTTATCAGTATGTTCGTATAAGGACACACTGGAAATGTATTGGCGATCTTTGACATGCAACGTAAGAAAGGATGGAAAACCAATCTCTGAAAATACCTGGGAGCCATTCCCACTTAACTACCATGGATTCGGCTCTTTGGAAGGTTTATTGTCATGCTATAATCCAAAATTTCAGAACAGTTAGTGAAGTGCGGAAATCAAGACCTCATTACCCTTAAATATATCTTATAGTATGGACATCCATTTACCTATGCAGCAGGGTGCCTCAAGTCCCAATGCAGTAGTTTGTTAAGCAGAATTTGGAAGGACAGAAAAGTGGAGATTAGAAAACATTTGAAGCATCAAACGAATACTGTAGCGTGCAGCAATGACTTGATTGGTTGTTTGCCTTAAGCACCAGATCTTCCTGAATCTTCCAAGTAAAACTGTCTAAAACTTATTTTGCTTATGAGCTGTTTAGTAATTGTGATTGGAATCTAGTCGAGGCTCAAATCCTTCAACATTTTGTCTCATCTTTATTTATCAAATCAGCCAAACTACTTATGAGCAACGCACTTTCAATGATCAATATTTGATGGATTTTAAACTAGTTCGTTTAGAACACTCAGCGTCTTAATTGGGTCGAGAAGTTCGTGAAGAAAACATGAGAATTTCAAATGGGAAAAGTGCTCAACTTCACAGAACATCTTAATCTTATTATGGATTAAAGTGTTCATGAGCACAGGTTGAAATTAACGATAAAATTCACGGCTGGTTCTGAAGCCAATTGTGTCAAATCAACATTTTATTTGCCCAACATGAATTCATGCGATTTCTGGCGTCATTGGGAAGTGAAAACTAATTTGTGGGGTGAATAATGTGAAATGAGCGGATCAGTCCGACATGTTGTTCAGTCCGAAAATGACAAATTCTAAAATCGTGCGTATTAGAAACGGTTCTTGTGGTCGAGTTTATCACCATATGAAATTTTCGCCGAAATCGACAGAACTTGTGTGGTAGTTGAATAAAAGTCTGAAAGGAATTATATGCACACTTTTGTACATCAGCACTGGTAGCCGGGAGAATTTCCGAGCTCCCCACTTTTGTTGGTTGTGTTCCGAACGTGTGTCACAGCACATCGAGTTTCGCTACAATGTGTATTCTAGTTGTTGCTGCAGTAGTAGGATTCACAGAGTTTGCGTTCTCGTTCTAACATCTTTGTTTATAACCTCATGACGATACTTATGGAAACCTCATCAAGTGTTAATGAAATAAATGCAGAAATCGTGAGTGGATCGAGTACTTTGGTTTGTTCAAAGGAATGTATTATGCAAAATTATTTACTCTATGATGGTTACACACCCAAGGACACTAACGGAAGGCAGGTAAGGTTGAATCATTTGTTATGTTTTATGGAGAAGTTATATGCGTTTGATTTAAAAAAATCGTCCGCGGTTATTTGGCAGAATGGTGTTCAGTTGAATAAACAATAGTTAACAGACTCAGTTGTCTTTTTGGAGTTTTTCTCTTTTTGCTTGTACCTAACGACACTTCACTTTTGTACAATAACGCTTTCGCACCATTTTTGAATGTTGTTCGAATTGATTAAACTGACCGTGCAATACAGTACACAGTTTTGCCCATCGGTCTGCATTTTCCTTTTCCTGCGCAGTCGCCTGACGATACTATAAGGATCTTTCATCCATTTTTTAGCACTCTCGTACTACGAACATCATCGCAGCTCCAATCGCGCCTCAACACTCAACGGTGACTCCACAAGATTCTTAGTTCTCAGGTGCCAGTAATTTGGGATATTGTGGTTATCATCCTCAGTATCTGTGACCACCTTGTCTGAGTCAGATTCGTTGATTGCCGTAACTTGCGTGAATCCTTTTATTGTTCTGTTGTATTTTTTAATTTTGTTGCCACTGTTAGACTCACTTTTAGTGGCCATGGCCAGGTTTCAGTAGTGTACAATCAGCACCCGCTGACCAAACTCGATTTTGAGTCTACTGAGGATAGGCCGTTAAAAGTTGCCTTGAATGACTGATCCAGTGGTATAGTAACCTCCGCTCAGTGTTAACTAAATTCTAGGTCTACTAAACATGTATCATTGTGAAGCGATGATGCTGACATACAAATAGTAGTAAACATTAAAATTATCAACACAAACTGTGAACTCAATTGGTTCCATTTTAAGGTAATCTGCAATCTGCTTTAGTTAAGGTATTAAACGAACGGAAACATTCACCTATTTATACACTGGATCACAATATTCAATAATAATTCCGACTAACAAATGAAATGGACAGTGAACGGCCAGTGAGTTTCGGTTCGAGGTGGATGAAACCGGACAAGCAAAAGACGAATTTTTGCAAAGAAGCATTAAACTAAAGTGAAAATTTCCGATACACCGAATAAATGTGAAAGTCATTATGTTATACTAGCTGCGTAACATGGAAACATACAGCATCACTACAAACTGAAAGAAAAACTCATCTAGATTTATCGATTCATCTGGATAAACTTAAATTAACGGTAGGCCTGAGTTTCCCTCCAGTTAGAGCTCATCCGGTAGTCGCATTCCGGACTTCGCGTTGACCTGGTGACCGTATCAGTCGATTTTCTGCAAACTTCACAATGGACACAGATCAATTATCATTTGCAAAATTTCTACCACACTTGTTTGTGAACATTGTTCAGTTTATGAGAAAACTTTGGTGGGTGACTGAACAGAATTACTCCTGTTGATTCCAATTGATTACCTGGTAGTTAAGACAGTTTAACCATATTTCAGTCAACTGAACAATGTTTTATTTAATGATTTATGGTGTAGTTCATAACGTCGTTAATTTGTGTTATGGCAGACTTCAACGCCAAGAAAGTCAGATGTTGATGATGAGGAGTAAAAACGTGTATACACAATGTACAGGACGTGCCAATAAGGAGACTGACATTGGACTGCTGAAAACGGGTGCGAAGACACACAAATCATACAAAACATTGTTTGCCTACATTGTTGAACATCTTAACAAGGCTCCCAACGGACCACTGACAACCAACAACTCCGTAGGACAAGTGCTAAAACATAAATGGTTACTATGACTTGAATGCACCTGCGTTTTACGAACTCGTCCAGCAGTCATGCAGTCCAGATTACCAATACTCGTCCGACAGAGAAATGACAACACTGACATGCCCTAGTCACAGTGGCACTGGACTGCTACTCTTCTAAATGGGCTGGTTAAACAACGCACCTGACTGTCAGAGCTACAATTAAATGCGTTTGGGGTTCAACTCATAACAATCTAAATCAATAAATTTTATATAATAGGCCTACTTAATTTCAATTCGTTTGCTTAAAATTTTCAAGACCGTTCGTTCTAATCATAAGTTATTTTCTGACGCGTATTAAGATGCACGACATGCTGCTTCATGGTTACGGAATTATCCTTGAATGCACACAAACACCTCATGAAACGTTTATGACTAATTATTGGGATTGAAATCGTAGAACCCAGACAATGCAACATTAAAATTAGCTGGAACTGGACAATTCAGACGACCGAAAGTCGTCGTTAACCTACAGAACAGTGACTACATCTACACTTACGTGGAACAACGCTACCGTAATGACTAATTTCAAACAGACACTCGTATAGTCTTGATTTATGTATTTTGTAAAATGAGTAAATGATCATGTTTGTTGATTTTGGGGATAGTCTATTGGTGGACTTTAATGTTTTCTATGCAGCACAGCCCGAGGCAGATCACGAGAAAAACCCAAGACACTCAACTTAGAAGATCTCTGTTCCTTCATCGGTGAGTGGGTTCAAATGAGAGCAGAGAGAAACACCTGGAATCCGCTTGACTAAAAAGCCTTTAGAAACCACATGACATTGGCATCAAATAGGTTTTCTGGTTGCGCTACAGAAGTCTTTCATATTTAGCATCTAACTTTTTTCACGTTTTACACACTACCGTCAACAAACGCTTGAAACGTACGACTGCTTTTGAATTTTCCTCTACTAACCGTTCTTAAGGTGGTTGTCATCCAAATCATAACGGCACGGCCTGGTGACATCATAGTGTCTGATATTATAGTCGAGAGCAACATGGAATAATCTTGCTAAGATTAAGGCAATGAAGATAAGTGCCTGTAAGTGAAAGACCTCTCGATTGGCATATTTAGTAGTAAGCACTACATGCAGCATGAACAGAATGTATAGTGTTCTTTTCTTCAAAATTCTTGAAAACAACGATGGTGTATACACTTGCTTCATCCTAACAAAAGCGTGTTACGAATATGCGAGTATAATGTACGCATTAAAAAGCAATTTTGCATGGAGTAAAACGAAACTGAAATGAAGCAATTTAACTTTTGTGTTCCTTCAAACATTTCCAAATGGGTGAATGAAAGTTAAGCATTGCCTAACATTATTTTTGGCTCAATAAACCTTCTTAGCCAAATTGATCAGGACCCTGCTTGTGTAGTTAAAAGGAATTCTGAGGCATCTTTTCAGTCGAATATTCTAAGGACTCTTTTGGTTTAGCGTGAGAAAGGAATTATGCAGTCGGCTGCAACCGTGGTTCAATTTTAAGGTTAGACTATCCACGCATACACCGGAAGACGCATCACACTCACTAGTGCGCCCACACAAGCACTTCTGGATGGAACCAGCCGAAATGGTCTGAAACACTCACTCAGAAATGACTTAGTTGGTCGGTCCAATACGTTTTGGCGCAGAGCGACATCACGGACACATCGCTATGCATCGTACAGTGTCACATTCTTCATTGTACATTCTCGTTTGAAATGTTCAGTAACCCAATGTACAACTCAGTGGACGTTTCACAAGATCTGGGATTTTGATTTTGGTTACTTTAGCTGTGCCATACTTCGAGAAATCACTACAACATCTTCGAAACAATGAAGAGTGAACATTAATAAACTTTTGCCTATGACAAAAAATTAGAAAATTAAAGTTATTTGAAGTTGTAACAATAACAGATCACTGTCCACTGACCCACCAGTTTTCATGAAGTCGATCACATGACTGGGTCGTACGTATGCCCCCTACGACAGGGATAACTCCATATGGTGTGTTAAGCGGCTAAAACTTCAATTACCAAACTCACGTTTTGACTTGTTGATTGTACAAGTATAACTAAAATTCAACAAAACTGCATAACTCACTTCACATACTAAACCTGAACAGCAGTTTGGTCAGAAGATCATTGGTGACCCGAAGAGCAACCATTTCATTCTGTTACTCAACCTCTGAACGCTTGTCTAACCTTGACATTCCTCACAGTAACTCACCCCTACTCCAACGGAATGACTCAAACAATGCAAGTGAAATATCCAGGCTCATTTATTTTCTATTCTATCTACACAGGTTTTTCTTCTTTGCTAGAAGACCAGCTTGTTACAGAAAATTAAAGAGGCTACTGTTTATTGGCACGGAGCATTTTAATAAAATGATCATGGAGTTTGTAGTAACGTTTCCCATCGTCTGGTTCGTTGTCATTAGACACAAGCTAGGGATTTTTTTAACTAAATGACTCCAACAACTTAATTCCGTTTGTCGTAAATTGATAATAAGTTACTTCCTACTGTCCCTCCCTTATACGAAACGGAATGGTTTGAAAGAAATCCAGTATTCCAAGTAACTGAGGAGTTAAAAACAGAGCAATCTTTTTCTGCATAGCATTTCATTCATATGTGAAGGATCTTTCAATATGACCTGAGAATAGTATGACGAAAAACTCGCTTCGCAATTTTATTCCCAAAAATCAAGATTCAGTTCTAACAAATGGAGGAGCAAAATTATTGAAATTGTCTGGAGTTTATCGAGCAACGTTAACCTCTACAGGATCTCTATACTTGGGTTGATTTCCCGTAATAGTAACAGGGAAGCAGTCGTTTTCACCCAGTCAACTCCCACGTTCGTTCAGTTAGCCGTCGAGTTGTCAACACATCGTTGATATTCTTCAGTCACGAACGTAAAACATTAAAATATATAAGACAGGCGAATAGCAACAACAATAGAAAGTCACCGATTGGGTTTACATGAAGCAATGACTGTTATCAGTTCCAAGGATGACACTCTGCATCACACTGCAGTTGGTGTGCAGTATGCCGATCTTTCGTTGTAAGACGATTACAGAACCTCAACATTTGAATTTTATGAACAGTGCGTAGGATTAAGCCAACTTCCATCATTATTTTTCCGTTTGCTGTTAGGGGAGAAGTTTCCCAGAAGTAGCATTAACTTTTTTAGGATAACAACTTCGCATCTAGAGGCTTTACAAGAAAGGTTGAATAAATATCTAGAGACTAAATAGCGTTCAACACCCATGCTTAACAGTATGTTATTGGTACGTCGTACAAAGCTTGAGAATTTTGTTTTGATCATACGGAAGAATGCTAGAATCAAGAATCTGCACTGTCTTCAAAGAAAATGTGTCGCTTCCACATAAGGAGTGACGGCTTGAAACATCTGCAGAACCCATCGTCAACGCATTTTACACGGGCACAATTGGAGGTGCTATCCTTCGGATTGAAATGTAAGCCCTCCAAAAAGAATCGACTGATTACAAATATAAGTACATTTTGAGAACCTGTATGGTCAAATAAAGGACTTCTCTCCAACGTCCCAGAACATGGAAGGATGGTTCCACACAAAGCAGATGGATATTTCACACCAATTCCTGACTTCACTTGTGCGTCAGTAATGCTCTGTGACATCTGAACATTACCAAGCTCTGAAACAACTGCGATAAATGAAAGATGTAGTTTTTCGCCATCCAGACAAACGTTTTGGTACATTTACCATGAATAAGGCTGATCATGAGTCCAAAATGAAATATATTCTTGTGGGCGTACAAAAATTCCACATAGACGGTACTAGTGACAACAATAATTTGATAGAGGAATAAACATCAAAACGTTTCGGATTTTATTACTATATGGATAAATTTTAGACTTTCAAGTTAGACAAATGAAACCATCAGAGCTCGCACACCACGGCTAACAGCTGTTCCAAATCACATGTGTGGTGTTTCACTAGGACCATTCCTATATATGAACAGCTCAGCACACTACAAGCTTGCTAGAAGGCTTGTAAACGTTCTCCATCCTATCCGTCAAATGCTCACTTTCCAGTGTGTGGAAGATTATCTTGTACTTTTTTAAACACAGAACATCTCTATTTGATTTCGGAGGACCATCTTATGAACAAGTTGATGGTGTAGCATTGGGTAGTCCACTGTGTTCAACAATTGCAGATATATTTTAAGAATGATTGAATTGCAACTATTTAGTGCTAGCCTCTATAAGCGACACGTGGATGCCATTTTGGATTTCACCAATTACATCTATTTTGTATCACTATTAAACCATTTTACTCCGGTTTATCCCAGTCTTTAGGTTTGTTCTGAAGAAGAAGCAAACGAAAGTTTTTCTTTGCCAGACATTTCATTCACTAGAAAACAGAATGGCTCACAACAGCGGTGAGTACATCACAGTCTTTTGGAGCGATCGATGTTTGCAGTTTTCTTCTTTTGCATTAATTACTCACAAAAGAGGTCTTGTGCGAACCTTGTTCCACAGAACCCACCAGATCTGAACCGATGACTGCCTACAAGAACAGAAGGAGAGATTGAAGAAGGAGTTGCTCAAAAACGGACATCCTGAGAAGTTCATCGATATTCACAGCTGGAAAAGATTGTTCAATATTATTGTGAGTTGGTTTCCCAACAGGTATTTCTGAACCTTTCTTTCAAAGACTACTACGCCATAACTGATGTAAGTCGAGAATTACAGTCTGTTGTAACTCGCACATACCCTGTGGCTGAAGTGTGGTTGCTACTCACAAGTAGAAGTGTCAATTAGCATATTCCTAATAGTGACCCACCGAAATGTTCTGTCCCATATGTAATCTTTCAGTTTACTTGCATTTGCGGGTACGTCTATGTCGGTAGAACAGATCGATGGCGACGACAACCAACAGCTGAACATACGCCTAAGTAGTTGCTGCATGCGGTGACTTAACCCGCGATGGCAACAGAGCGAATGAGTCGAAATCCGACCTCATCTATTGCAAAGAACATCATGGAACCAGCTCATGTTGTTTCAAGTATTATCGTGAGGTCGCAATCCTAAATTGCTCGTTTTCTTCCGATAAATTTCAATAATGATAACCGTCCAGCCCTATGTGTGCAGTGTGCATGCTGTGGAACTGATAACAGTCCTTATTTCATGTCAACTCAATCGCTGACTGTTTCTATTGTTGCTACCACTCCTATGTCCTATATATTTTAATGTTTTACGTTCATAACTGAAGAGAGTAAACGAAGTCTTAATATCTCACGATACTGATCTATCTTTATTGATGGAGCAGGTCGAGAAACTCAGTGTGTTAACTTTGTTAAATGTCTCGGTTTTCGATTTCGTATCCTCTCGTTTAGTCATCTAATGTTACCGCACGTACGTTTACGCGCACCTTTGATTGTCGATCTTTCTCAGTGTGGTAAATATAAATCAATCGTTTATACAAAGGACCTTTATTTGCCAGTTGATCCCATAGTATTCTTTTTACACGTCGAAAAATTAGATAGTCGGAAAACCCGGTTGACAGTGGGTAATTCGTAGAAACACAGCACATAGAAGAACTTGACAGGCGGCTTGTGAGAGTGCTAGTCGCTTGTTTCCCTTCAGACCGTTATTTTTAGAGGGTTGTGCAAAAACATGGATTTCTATTCGTTCGTCATTCATTGTTAACTTCAACGCATTTGAATTGTCAATAAAATAACTTCATATGAGGAGTTCTTCAGGGAGACCCATGTGAAAAACTCAGTGTTTCAACTTCAATGGTGAAAACAAGCCGATGCGGTCATTCCCTGGGCACTGTGCCCCTTGGATATCCATTACTGTAGTTCGAAAACCGAAGCTGCAGGCTATCTCTGTTATTCAAAATAATACGTTCAGACAAGATATCGTGAAAATTCTATAGTCAGAACGTGGCGAACAGGTTCGTTTTCAGTGTATCATCTTCAGGCCAAATACAACACAATAAAAATGGAATTAGTTGTCAAGTCAGGATTTTGCGGAACCTAATATAATGTGAATGTAGTATCATTTGGAGATGACGGAAGTGATTGCTGTGATACCGTGCCCAGTTGTCTCACGTCGACAGGCCATGGTAATTTCAGTGCTTGAACAAAAGACTTCTGCGCACACAGATCAGGGTTTCCTAGTCGGATTCCGATTGCTTCTTCAACAGCCAGCATATGACATTTCACAGCTCTGGTATGAACACGTGTGGCACGGTAGATCGGCTTGAATGCGACATCCACATTGACTCTGTCACCTGTATCAACTAGGCGAACCAAAATTGTGCCGGAAATCTTTCGTTTTTCTCCGGTTGTTAGCCAAGTTGGATGGTGTTCGCATATTCTCTCCGACAAGCGCCGGGTTATGAGACTAATGGAATCTGCTCCACAGCAAAAAGCAAATGAGTAGATACAAAACGAGGTAGCACCACTGGGCACTGCGTCTTTAAGATGAAGACGTACAGCTGGTTTGGTGGTGTCTTAGTTGTGTAGCATGGAACATCCTCACCAGGGTCGTGTCGAGCCTTCTGGTAAGCGATACACTTTGTAAATCGCCTTTGTAAGGCAAGTTCATGTAGACGGCTTTTCGCCTGACAGAAAACTCACAGTCTTACGGCTCCCTTTGTTGCATGTTTCAAGTTAGGAATTTATCTGGATATCCGAGCTCATTGTTTAGCGTGTCCTCAGTACACATTTTTCAAATTCGATTTGTTAAACGATGTATCAAGTTCTGTTTCTGTTTCATCGGAACAAAACTGTGAAAATGGGTATATATATACTAAAACGTTATGCCATATCTCGAAGAATGGCGTCTGAAAAGGACAAGACACTGGCAATTGAGAAGCACATTTCTAAACTCTTGATGAACTTGAAGCAAAATGGTTAGATTGACGCTCCAATATTCGAGCGGGTGCGACTAACAGACCCATGTTATACCAAAACGTATTGGTTGACGTTTTCTGATTATCTGTGCGTCGTAATGTGGCTTAAGTCTAAGGCTGGTTTTGATACAGTAAGAATAAAAACGAAAACTAAAGATACATTCTTTCTAGTTTAACATACTAGTACTCTTATAGAAGTTAATGTTTACAAGAACAATACTTTCTAATTTGTGGAAGTAAATTTATATAAGTTGTGGTCTGCAGATGATTGTCCTAAATGTCTAGGTCACCACACAATGGATATCTTTCTGTTAATGAACTTTCGACGTTTAACTAACAAAACAGATTGAATAAAAAAATCACAATTGACGAAAGTGACTTCGATATGAACCGCTTAAAACAAGTCACGACCTAATATAGTGTAATAATTAATCTGAAAACTTTGTGTGAAATTTTTGCCCTTTATGATCTGAACACTACTTGGAAACCAAATTTCTAATATTTACACCCGAAAACATCAGTTCACTTTTCGAATAAATAACAAAGTGTGCGGGGCATATAAGATGACTGTTAAAGATACATTTCAAAAATAATCCGGCCTCTTTATCTGACTTTATTTGAACTGCTGCCATTGCGAATGAATAAAGAGCGCCTTCCGTCTGTGCAATCATTCACACATTTTGGCCGTATTTTCTCGGTTGCATATTATTTGTTAATTTGTATTGGTTAGAGTATAGTAGAGGTTATTTACAGATGCAGCTTGAATGGTGTACAATCATGTCTGGGCTGAAGCAACCACTTTCTGTAAGTCCATCTTACTTGATAACTCCAGTGCACAGTGGACCGAAATCCACCCTCATTTTCAATATAGCGGGGCTAGTGATCATACTACACATTACCCAAATGATCGACATCGATTTGTATCACAGACAACCTCTTTCTCAGTACTGGCTCAATACTGGCCATCGATCAAAACTGACCTGAATCAGTTCCAGCAAACTACCAAGATGTAAATGCCAAGTCAACTTAAATGTAAGAGGCAGAGCTGTTTCGTTAATGTACAGAAACATCATACATGCGGATTGCGTTGTGTGAAATTCACACACAAACAACTGGAAGTGGATAAACGAAAGGAAACTAGCATACATAACTGTTTTTCCTTAAAAACTAAAGTAATTAATCCTTATACTCTCTAATGGTCGCAGCATAATCTACGCCATTTTTCAGCTTATAGGTACGCATTGAGACAATGGTTGAAGCTTAGAAATACAACACTCGTCTGTCAAAAACCTGCCAATTTAACTGAAATTTATAAGAAGTTAAAACTCTGGTGAGTCATTGCGCAACGTGTTAACAATCAGTTGGATTGACGAATCAACGTTTGTATTGCAAGTCATCATGCACTGATCGGATATTTTCAAGATAAGGTACGAGTCATCTGGTACAATGATCATGTGGCTCTTTTAGGCAGACATATCATCCACAATTACCAGCGGGATGATCAGAATCAATGGAAGAACTGATGTGCTAGTGTTGCGCTTACCTGTTATCATACGCTTGGAACAAGTCGACGGTTTCTGTATGAGGATAACGTCAGGTTACACTGCATAAAAATTGAGTACACTACTCATAAATAGGACACAAGGTTGACTACCTCCAGGTCATCGTTTAAATCGGATAGAAACCTTTTAGAAAACATTTAAAGTACAGTACGCCATAAGCGTAATAAGACCAACCAGATCCCAGTAGCCTTAGGTATGTTTTTAGGATGTTTTTGAAGAATATACACGCCAAATATATAAACTGTGACAAGGCATCAGCAATCTGGTACAAATATTAGGTGGAGATTAAAATTACTGTAGTCCACGTTCACTTCCTAAGTGAGCTAGTAGAAATTTATGCTTACTGCATGCCACTGAGGTTGCACATTTGTTCTCATGCTATGTCTGGAAGGTGATTTTCAAATATTAATGTTTCTTTTAGGTCGAAAACACTGATTATTTGTATAAAATCGAATGAACATCCATTCGTTGAAATTCGGGACAAACTAATAATCATCTTTCTGAATTCTCACTAATTTAACAGCCTACGGGACTGACTCAGAATAACAGTGAAATCTAGATCAATTGTGGAGTTTTTCACCACAGGCTTAACCAATTTTGTGACTTTTGTTCTTAGTCCCTAGATAGGTGAAAACAAACCACAATATATATTTTGTTAGCTGCTTGGTTGTGAAAAATGATCTACACTGATCTTGCTAACCGTCATATATTAGACTAACAGAACAAAGCAGATAAATTCAAGTGTCCTTGACAGTTTTGGACCAATTGAGCTCAATTTTTTACACTTTGCCTCCAAACGTAACCTGATTGGTTACATACCGTCCGGTTCAGCTTCCAAACAATCTCATGACTTATAAACGACGACCAAACTGATGAATACATGCTAGTACTTGAGATGGAGTAAGTTCAGGTATTGTAAGCTCAACTATTTACGTGTACTTCTGAGTTACCTCTCTTTATATATAACACGTTGATCATTTGCTAGGAGATGCATTCGTATTGTGAAAAACATCCAATTGGTGCACTAAACAACTGTGGACAAGTATACACTAGGGATAAAATCTATATAGATGACGTTTTCCGAAGAACTTTGAGCTGTTCAGTCGCTAAGACTCCACTAGTGATGACAGCCAACTGAATGTTCGCTTCAAAAGTTTCCAAAAGCCAGACATTCTTTTTAATTTGTCACTGATGTGAGTAGAAATACAAAGTCGGTTTTAACTCATGTTTAGACTCCTATCGACTTATGGTGGTTGTCCTTTGCTTATGAAGACTTTTTCATGCGTCCAATGCTGAGTCGCTGAAACATTCTAAATCTTATTTCGATTTACAAGTTTACCGTGGGTTGCTGTAAAATGTACACTGTAAAACTGAATCACAAGTCTAGACGATGAATTGTGGAACACAGTCTTGCACTTCTGGACAAAAAACGATAAAGAGGGACATTTATCACCCCTCAACCAAATCGGACCGAATGTGAAAAAGACACGATTCTGATTCAAAACTCGTTAAACGTTTAAATCTGTACTCTCTGATTATCCTCTAGTGCTGAATGAATTAAGCAGGTTGCTGTTACAGAATTTTCCATGCCGGTCGACTCACTGAGCTCAGGTGTAGGCCGTTCTTTACGTTATTCAGAGTGCCATTACACTCGAACCAGTCTCATCGCGCTCAACATGCCTCATCAACATAATGTTCATCATCATGATATTGATCACAGCAGCAATCAGCCTGACCAAACGGTAATGTGACTCGCCGCCGCTCACCTCAACAGTGACGTGAAATAGCTAAGAAGAGAACAATAATAAAAGGTTGAAAATTGTTAACAGAAGACTTAGCGGAAGAACTTTGGCTCGGGCCTCCGCTTACCTCAACAGTGACGTGAGATATCCTAGAAGAAAACGCCACTAAGAAGTTCGAAAATTATTAAAAGAAGACTAAGCGGAAGAACTAGAAATGGTATGGATACAGGTACGCCATTGACTGCGACACATCGTCAGCTCGGATAGCGTCTCTAACCAGCGGTTTGGTGATCACGAGGACCCCATCCAGGCAGGCGACGCCTACCTACTTTGCTCAATGGAGCAGTCAAGGTCTTCATATTTCGTGACCACGTTGTTGCTTGATCACCACGCGGTTTTATCCAACTGTTGGTAGTCTCAGCATATAATGCTCGGTACGATGAACGATCAGATGATATACGGAGTACGTGACCCAGCCAAAGCAAGCTGTGTACCGTGATTAGTTGACTAATTGATCGCGCATCCCGAACATTCCGGAATACGCGCCA
>LUCH01002794.1:56033-77266 GCA_013368495.1 Paragonimus heterotremus | reverse complement strand
ACGCAATCTAGCACCCTCAGGGCAACACTTCAGGCAACAAAATTTGAGCCGATCTGAACGACTCTTGATGGAAAAAAATGTGACGAACTCCGTAAATTCTGGTTAAATTTCGGTGTTGTTGATCAGGTTGACTTTCATGGTCTCATTTAACCATGCCGGATAAATGGGTAATTTTTAGGGTAATTTTCCCAAAAAAATTACCCACCAATAGGGTAATTTGTGCTGGCTGGGTCTCATTACTACTTCTGGATTGCGTATGCATGAGGCCCGAGAATAGGGCACACACGTGGGTGTGCGTATCGCCTAAAGGGCAACCAGTGCAGCTGGAGTAAGGAGCCTGTTCCGGTAACTATTTTCACAATTTGATATTTGTTTCAAACCATTTTATACACCGGATTTGTCCTCTTATATTTGTGTATTCATGTGAAAGGTTCATGCCTGGCGGTAGATTTCACGTCCTAGTTGCATTATTTTCCAACTACTTGTACTTGTCGGAAATTTTACTCATAAATTTCAGTCAAATAAACTGTTATTCTGGGTTTCAAATCCAAAACTGATAAGGTATATGGAAATACGCTGCCAATTTTTGAGCGCTGGAGTATGTCTCAAATGACCCTGAGTATTGGCCAACTCAGTTCGAAATTCACTCTCACACAATTGGTTACCATGCCATCCACGTACTTTTGGCTCTAATTAAAGGATTAAAAGGTGAGTAGCCTTTACCACGAACAGAGGGAAGAGTTCTAATAGCGTTTTGGTACATCGAAAAAGAAGCTGCTGAGGCAAATTCTCAGTGATCTTTGGTTGGATGATGATGCTGTACCTCAGTTGCTGTGGCTCTTGAGAAATGTGGAGAAAACTACGAGATCGATGACGCGCTGAGGCGCCACCTCTAGATCTAGCAACTGTCCGGCTTCGAGCAAGTGATCACTTTCACTGATATCGACGAATTTCTTGGATGATTCGGTAAGATCTGTCGACTAACTCATTGAATTCCTCCCCACAAACTGTCCCAGAGTGAGGTAGAATCAAAGGGAAAGCCTCATACTCAGGCAATTAAATGGTATAACTTTGACTTAAAATTCCAGCTGAGAGTTTCTAGATCTTGTCCTACCCTGCTGGTATCAATCAGGGGATCAGTTGGGGGAGTTAATCAGGGTTGCTTCGGAGAATTTTAGGGATGGAATTTTTTGACCGATAGTGTGCTGCTTGGTTAAAATGTACGTGATCGCCAGTGGGCCAGCATACTCCCTATTCATACAATACATCGGGTACGTATCAAAAATGAATTTTATTTTGTTTTCTGTTAACTGAACTCTAACCGATTTGATTATTCAGGGAACCACTGAGGCGTTGGTTGGTCGTTTCACCATGTATCGAAGTGTACACCATTCATTTGCCAAAGTTAATAGAATGTACAAGATTCTTTGGAAAATGCGGACGTTTGTCAAAGTTCTGCACCCACTATGGCGTCCGTACCGGAACATGTATCACAACCTCTATCTAAAGGTATTCGAAAGTGTAATAATCATAGACCAACTGATTTCAGATATACCGGGAAACTTAACAAAGCTGGTGTGCAGGATGTAGGAAGTGATCTTGGCAATTGTCGACCACTTCCGGGACAGGGCAATTTCCAGTAACACTTCTGAAATGCAGGGGACTCGAGTGTTATACATCATGATAGAAAGAAAATGTAGTGGCCAGCGGTAGTATAGCTTCTCTAAGGATCATAGCTGCAACCGTGTTTTCCCGCTTGTCTGTTCAGTACGCATGATTTTGTGTACGCCCGTTATAGAGGGCCTGATATGAGCTCAGTGCCACCTTCGTCAGTCATGCAACTAATTGCACACAGCGAGTACTTGCTCTTTCTCTGACGACTCATTCATGATTCCATTTTTCAAATTCGTTTAACACAGACCTATTAAAGCGTTGTTTAACGCACTCGAAGGGTCTACGCATTTTATGCTCAGTGTGCCTTGAGTGCCACCGAGTGGGCCGTAGCCCTCCTCGGGTCTCTATCCATTCTCCTCTTGGTTGCTGCCGTTGGTCTCAGACTAGGCTGAGGCTAACTATTTGTCATATTTCCAAACATTGCTGGAAACATGCGGTTTGTTTCAAACCCCACTTCGTTCTCTAGTTCGATGCCTATTGGGATTACGTTACCATTGCTTTTCAGGAAAAGCGTATTAAATCGTTAATCGAGCGCATATCCACTTTCGTGTTGCAAATCCCGGAGTTACTCGGTGATGTTCGAGCGCTGCAGTCGACACCTAGAAGCTTGCTTATACGTGCTGTGTATCGCGCGGAATATGCTTATTTGTAGTGGGACAAGGGGATTGTGGTTGCTATTCTAAGCTGGCGGCTACACTATGTGACGTCATTTGGAATTCAGTTAAATGCGAATTGTTTATCACCAACGAATGCAGAAAAGTTCTCAATACCGCCAATCCTCTGGCGTCCGAATTAGCCCATCGTAAACGAACCGTGTGTAATTGGTGTGTAAGGAGGGAGCAGCAAAGCGGGAGACGTCAGCGTATTTCTCTCGGACGTAGTGCAAGAACCGCGTGATGTGCTATGCGATGGCACACTTATTGACAGTGTTTCCATTACGGCCTATCTAAAAAAGATAATCCGTGATACACCCACTCTCGTACGCTGAACAGTTACGTGGGCACGGTGCATAAAATGGCTGTGATAAGTGCGATCAACGAAGAATACACTGCAGATGAAAATTCACGTGCGCGCAGCAAACTGGTTCTCTTCGACCAGACCCATCGTTTCGCAACACACGTCCTTCATTCCTGTTCCCGATTACGTCGATACCGGTCGACATGACCTTTACTGTCCCTACTGAATATATGTATCCAATGTGTCTGGAAGTTTTCCGTTGTATGACTGATAAGTGCACATAAGAGTCAGTTTCCAGAAACGTTCGTACGGGCTCACAAACCCTCCAACACATACAGAAAAGGATTTTGGGATATCGTGAATTCCCTCACAGCTGCCGCAGACTGACAGATTTTAATACCTGGAAGGCCACCGAGTGCCGACAATGTCTATTATACATCGAACAGGTGGATTTTCAGATTATTTTGGACAGTGGTAAGTACAGCATCTTTTCAGGTTTGTCTGTCTGTGGTGGTTCTAGGAATGCAGAATTGAAGTAGTTAACTTAGCTCAATCCAAGATGAAATAGTAATAACAACCAAACTAGGCAAACAGGTGATTTATCTCTCGAGCGCAGTTGTACAGCTTACTGTCAACAATGGAATAAAACAACAATAATCGTGAATAGGTTTAGTCCCTGTGAGCACATTCTCTTTATCCACTTGGATTTACGCTTTTTTATCAAGCGGCCAGTCAGGTGCAATCGTAGTGGAAAAAAGGGGCGCGTCCACAGCAAAAGCGTTTTTCACGCCGTTTTTCAGCCAATCACAGGGAGAGGTGACCGATTTCAAATTTAAAACCAACTTAAAAACAGAACTTTCAGCCTCGGGAGATTCAACAGACAATAGAAGAGGGAACTTCAAAATCTTTACACACTTATGGCCGATAATAGACGGACCAGAAATGATAACAGAAAATGAACCTGAATAAGCGACGGACTGCACTTCTGTGAGTGAAAGTTTACATCCGCCAAAAATAGGCAAAGCATGTCCAGTAATACCGTTAACATGCGTATTGACAGGTTTCAAAATAACAGAAAGTTTCAGCTGCTTCACTCAAGCGGCAGAAATGGAAGATTCAATACTACCAGTGTCAATGATGGATGAGTGTTGGGCACCACCGTTAACACTGAACGATTGTGTTATATGGCGTGTAGAATCAGTAAAATTGGTAGAAATCACAGTAAGAACAGCAGGTTTGAAATCGAAATTCAAGTTATCCTCGTCATAATTGGAATGTGTAATAAAGGATGTTGAACTATGACAGAACGGATTGAATGTGGCTGATTTTACTACACCTGTGACATGCAGCGTTACGAAATCGACAAGTCAATCGAGAGTGTTTGCTACCACATGACTTACAACCGTTCCACTGACAGGTAGCATTTGGATCAGATGCAGGGTAATGATCATCAATTGTATTTCCAGTATTTACTTTTTCAGACAGCCGCCTTTGCTGACCTTCTGATCGTCTCACGTTGCTGTTGTATAGCACCATCGATTCATCTTTTATACCAACTGTGACATTTCCATCCTGTTCGCATAGTGTTCTAGCTGACTGGAGAGTGGATTTCGGAAGCAGTAAAAGCCTCCGCTGCAGATCACGCAAATTTATTCCAGCATTCAAACGGTCACGGAGTTGAATTTGTAATAGGTCTTTGCGAGTACACCGAGCTGCTTAAGTCAGGGGTTCGATAATGAAATGTCTGATATCCTGATTTTCCTTCCTCACGAGGGTATTACACTTGGCTTGTTCAGCTGCCTCAAAATTTGCAGGTTGGACATGTGAAAGCAATAGATTAATCAAGGGTCCGTGGGGAAAAGAAATTGATGAATCAGGAAATGGGAGGTTTTTCACCAAGCTGACGCATCTTTACCAATTACGGTGAGGAAGTGGACGAGTGTTTTTCTGCCTTCAGCTCACCATATTTCGAAGCGTTCTAAATAATCTTCGCTTTCTTTCAACAAATTACGAATATTCAGAATTTCAATTGGACAGGAATCCATCGTAGAAATTTACAGAAGTCTGCGACGTTAGCTGTGATGATTTCAGAAATACAGAAGTGAACTAGTTAACTTAGCTCAACCCAAGAGCTAGCTCCGATGAGGTAGTAGTAACAACCGGACTAAACAAAGCAGATAACTTACCTTTCAAACGCAATTGTACAGCTTACAGTCGACAATGCAATAAAACAACAGCACTGGGAAATAAGTTTAATGACATTCACCACACTACCTCTCCCCATATTCTACGTCACCCCACCTTTGGTGTTACTTATCATGACTTCGTTAAGAAATTACCGGACGTATTTTCGTTGAACTATTGCAAGTTGCATGGTCAATCAGAAGATGTATAAGGCGTGCATTCACTAACACGCCTTTCTGATGATGTGGCCACGCATGGTTCATTTGACAACTGTTCTGCTTTTCCGTTTGACACTTCCATGTACAGATTAAAACCGATGCCTAATGATCCAACGCGACCAATAGAACAGTTGTACAGAGGTTTATTAGAAAGATCTTCCGCTTCTGTTTTCGCCGAAGTCGTCCACTCCGTTGTTGGTACACCCATCAATCGTCCTTCTTCATCTGAATGTTCAGTGTTTATTGAGCGTTCCATTTTGTTGTCAAACACCCGACCAAACAACGTTGCCCTTATTAGCGACGTTTTAGCGCGTAAATGCAACAAATTAACGTTTCCTCGGGTATAAACAACAATATCAGACGCGAAGTAAAAATACCGGTTATTGCGGGGGACCGAAGATGTATTACACGATAATTACAATTAATCTCGATGAGCGCTAAACAACACCGATACGCAAAGGTGGCTAGGGAGGTTGAAGTTCCGACCGTCGAGCGCCTGATGAGGCCGAAAGATTGTATATGGTGCGCTTGGCGCGCATAGACCGAAAAGCATGAAAACAAACAAACGCGATCGCGTACATCAAGCCGACGGCAGACAAAGATCCTTAAGATCCTATGTACAGTGTGAGCTAAGATTTTGTGAAGGATTTTACACATCGTACAGCAGGAAGACCGGAGTTGTCATCGGGCCAGTATACTCATGCTTTTAGACGACTAGTTACAAATCCGCCGTTACGCCAAAAAAGACAGAGATCAAATCAGGTAAACGCAGTCAGAGATCCAGGTATTGCTGATGTGCCTTTAAATCCCATTGGTTATTGGCAAATGTTCCAAGAAGCCTCTCTCCCCGTCATCATCCAAGGACGCCGACAGCCTCTTGCTCACGCTGGTCACTAGCGCCACAGCTGCACCATGTCTCACGTTCGTCGTTGCGCCTTCATGTCAAGGCACTTCAGACAATATCGCTCGCCGTCCCCTTGCATCCTCCTCCGGTATTGCCGTTGCCCACTGTCCCATCTCCCTTATGGAGTGCCTGATCCAGCCACTACCGTCATCCAGCTTCGTTCAGCCATCCCTACGTCATCTTCCCGCCCGCTTTGTGACATTTCTTCCCCAAACATCTGTCCCCTTATTCCCACTTCATCGTCAACGTCTTTGCAGCAGTCAACCAGTTCATCCGAGGCAACTCTGGCAGCATTTTTACCACAAAACGACCCAACTGTTTCCTCAAAGTTGTCAAAAGTACATATGCCCCAGGAATTCGTTAAAGATATGGCCATTTTGAAGGAGCTTCTCCAACAGCGACGTCTTTTTCCCGATTTAAACGCTCAAGGTCAGGCTGTATGCGACATCCGCGCACATGCTGTGCCCGTAAACGTTGCAAATTTTCTCTGTGAACTGGAAGCCAATCTCCAAATAAAACAGTTTAGAAAAGTTGTGATAACTGTAAGGCCAATAATTTGAACACGGCCAGTGGAGGGAGGCCAGTGGAACACAGCTGGCAGTGGAGACGAAGTATACTAGAGGAAGAAATAGAATCGCCTTCAAAGACTCCATCCCAAGGCGTTTGATAGAAGGCCAATGAGGCTTTACAGTGGTGTGAAATATTCTGAACATAGAAACTATTCGGTCTCAAGAAATGAGTCAGGAGGCAAGGTGAGATGACGTAAACAAATGAATTTGCTGTTGATTCTACGGCGCTCTTGACCGTGGAGGAAGGTATCGATTGAGGAAATCGAAGATAACGTTGGAAGTAAGCATCCAACGGAGCAATAATGGTGAAGTTATTTGAATACTTGTGCATTTCACCCTCTTAGTGTGTGTAACCTGCGGTTGTGTCATGCGTTTTCACATGAAGTTGATTTTCCGCGACATTGAGTTTTGCAAACCCTAAATTTAGATCGATCGTGTTATCACGTAGCATGAGGGCGAAACTTTAAGAATTTTGTATTATCTCTCGTTTGCATATAATTTTCCTATAATTCAGTCATGTTCGCCTGGTTCATTTTTTCCACGAAACAAAATCACATACAGAAGGCTGAGGTGTAGGTGCGAAGAACCCATTTTGTACATTCCGTTTATTGCAATAAACTTCCCTTATTCGCTTTTGTGAGGTTTTCTTTCCACTCAGTGTATCACGGCGTGAGAACGGTATACAACGTTTCGGTAGTACTTGCAAGACGAAGTACGTACGTTGTTTCGGAGTCGTTCATGTTACATTAAGTTGTTTCGGGTTAATGTAGGAGTGAAATACGCCGTTTTGAGATAGGTTAGGGGTAAATTTATTCGTTCCGAATTAATTTAGGGATGGATTATGCCGTTGAGGGTTAAGGTAAGGCAAAATCAATGTACCGGGAATGGGCCAGTCAGAAAAACAGTGCGCTACGCTCTTTAGGGCTCAGTTAGGGAACTTGTCCCAAACCCCTAATAAATCCCTAAGTTATCTCCGGGTTGGCCCATTGGACCGAATTAGGAATTTTACCCAATTTACCTCTAATTATATTAGCAGGATAGTTTCAGAGGACGTGGCCTTTCTGGCTAGTACAGATCAGCAGGATACTACTGGTATTACAACGGGTTTCGGACCGTTATGCCGGAGCGAACCGAATTATTTTAAAGTGGGTCGTTCACCCCCGCGTGAATGTCATCGTGAAACCTACCGGCATTGGCGGTGAGGTAACGGGTTTACTCCGCTCCAGCGGGATGATGGACATATTAATTTTATTCCCAGGGGTGTTCCTTGGACGACTAATATGGAGGTTTCGAGAGCAATCAGTGTTTATAATGTAAATGATCACAAGTCTACTACGGTGTTATAGAAGAAGGTGCCTCTCGGAAAAGGCTGAGGTCCTGAAAAAATTAACCGCACATAAGATACCAATGATAGAAAAAATTCCCGCGGACACAAAACAGAAAGCGGAATGACAAGCTATGACTTTATATGCATGATAAACTGCCGAAAGCGCACCTGTACGATCGTGCATGCAGTCTGTGAAGATCTGTCACTCAGTCATCAGTTGGTAGCGCAATGTTGTGGTCGAAGGCTAACCAGAACCGTATCGCAGAGGAAGTCGAAATAAGGATTGCACGGTGGGAGATCATCTAGTGTGCACGCCGAGGTCCAGCATTATTTCTGAGTATGTGGCCGTCCAGAGGGTCACATAGCCAGAATGTGACGAGAAGACTGCCAAAATTCTCGGCCGGCAGCGGTGATGTTTGCGAGCCCACGTCGTACGAACATGATTCTGGCGGCAGCCGAACAATTGCGTACTGATGCGACAAGAAAAGTTAGCGTAACAGCGGGTTATTCTGTTGAACAGAGAGAAGTACAACGTAGGTCTTTCAGACCGATTGCAAACTAGTCTCAGAGAAGCACAAGTTCCTTTTATTTTTGCTGTGATGGACTCTCATGAAAGCAGCTCAAAGTGCGCGGGGCGCTTTACATGTTTTGTAATTAGAAATGTACTATGTGGAATAGCGATCAAACCCATAAGGACAGCGAGGCATAATCAGGAACGACAAGAACACAAAACTTATATCGTTGAATCGTACACATCAGTTGAACTGAATATTGCACAACAGAAAGAGACAAAGTTTGTCAATTCTTCTCATCACAACGTGGCCAGAACTCTTGACGGTTTTGCCATTCCAAGTGCTTATAGGAGTTCGTAAGGTTAAGTAGATCATGACAGAAGGAGGCAAGCGTTCCGAAAAACGGACATCAGAGGTCGAATGCCAACCTTCATCTCTTAGGACCAGTACTACGATTTCCTTCTCGAAGAGTGGAACGAGCTTGCGATGGCCTACACCAACTGTGATGGCTCCATAAATACATAAATGAATCACTTAGCTTAGGTCTACCTCAGAGCTAGCTTCGACGCAGTAGTAACAACACCCGAACTAAGCAAATCAAGTGTTCTTCTCTCGAGCTCAATCGTACATATTCTTGTCAGCAATTTAATAAAACAAAGCTAGTGAAAAATGGCGTCCAGTGGCAATCACTACACCAACACTCGAAACTTAAGAAGCGAATGAAGACAGCTTCAGGCAGAAACTGAAATGTATAATTTCATATCGGCGACTGGGACTTGACTGAAACCAAACGTGGGTTTATCGTGCTTTTCACTTCCAGGTAACTGTTCTTATCACGCTGATTGGCGAGATTGAAGACCGCGAAAGGGTACTTCACCGTTACTGGCAAAACGGTTGAACGAAGTTCGGGTGAGAACTAACCACGCGCAAAGTCCGAGTAGCTTCTTCTTAGTTCGTACTTACACTAGATCAACAGCTGTCTTGTATACACAGCAAGTACCAGATGCACAATGATAACACGAGTAACTATGAAACCCAGCATATACTATACGGAAGTTACGGTAGGTCACGTTCAACAACAAAGGACGCTGATGCGCGAAAATAACTAGGGAGGTTCAGTATCCGGCCAGCTAGCGAGCCAGCAGGCCGATATTTTGTATGGCGCTACAAGCACGCATGAGCCGACAAATCTACAAACAAACATAAGCTGTCCCATGCACCAGGCAAAGATCCTTATGATCCTATGACAGTATCAACCAGGATTTCGGGAGGGTAGACCGGGGTTGTCCGCAGGGCATAACTACGTCTTTTATGAGACCACCGCGACAGTCTACGCCAGTGGCGTGCACACACCGCAGCTCACCGGCGACGGAGAAGGATGTCAGCTGGGTAGAATTTGTAACCAGACATGAGATCCGAACGATGGAGAGCCTATTCGTTAGTTAGTTTTATGCCTGGTAGTCCAAATGGACGAAAGAATGTACTCTTAGGATATCATTTAAAGAATTGTTGCTGAGGCTTCGCAAGCGGGGACACCTGCAGCAACCCTATTTGTTTATTGCTAGTTATGTTAAAGATACGACTGCCATTTGTACTGTTTTCGTTTCCAAATTTGTCTGAGTTTGAACGTCTGTTCGATCCGGTGTGAATACCGACAAGTATTCCACACACACGAGTGTATCACTCCGCTGCGTGCTTGCTTGTCGTTCCCCTGTAACACCGTTTCGTCTTGCTGTTTGCTCGCTTTCGCCTCGACTCCGCAGGTTGATAAAACACTCCTTGGTTATTCGTTACGTCATTCATAACCGGCCTGCATTGTTTCGATCGATTCT
This sequence comes from Paragonimus heterotremus, assembly GCA_013368495.1. NCBI lineage: Eukaryota > Metazoa > Platyhelminthes > Trematoda > Plagiorchiida > Troglotrematidae > Paragonimus > Paragonimus heterotremus. The sequence goes on along the minus strand of LUCH01002794.1, from coordinate 67,089 downwards.
ACAGACCGGTTGAACATATAAACCAGAATGTCATGTGTCGAAGTAAGCCGCCACTTGACGTCATGAAGCCAGCTATTTCCGTTCGTCTCAAAGAAGTGACCGATTTAAGTGTCACGAGATTCCGCCGTTCTTACATGAAAGTTTTCGATTCAAGGCATCGGGTAAGTAGGGTAGACTGTGCCGCAGAATAAGCATAATTGGTTTAAAAACAGGGCGGGCCCCGTACAGCAGGGTTCAAGAGTAGAGGTCCTTGATGTAGAACATTTCAGGAATCTGTTCGGAAAGAACCTTCTCAGGCTGGCTGAGGCATACACACCGGTGACTTCCGTATGATGAAGAAATAAAAGTAAGACCCGCACCGAAATCGAGTCTTCTAAAAAAGGTTCCAACTTACAGGTTATTTATATTAAGGCTTAGAGTATAGGACACCGGAATCAGCCACCTAAACATAAAAACAGTTTTGATTGGATTACGAACGAAAGTTATTAAGGCGGGCAACTATAAACTCTAAGCTGTGCTGAAACGAGGCCTAGTCGAAGCCGTCATAACGGATTACGACTGGCTGCATCACCATTGAGAAAGCGGTGATTGCTACGACGAATGCAGGAAAAGCTGATACCCTCCACTACCTTTAAGGGGAAATGTAACGACCTGAAGATTTCACTGGCCTGCCTGCAACGTGATATGTAAAACAGTTCCAAAACTCATAGTTGCGTATCGTACCTAGGCTGTTAGGAAAGTTCGCATGATATATGCCGTCCGATTGTTTGTCTGCATGCCACGTAACTGTCGCCCGAACCCGAACACACACGTGTGGCAAAATCTTCCGGTATAATCGCTCGTCGCGGCCGGTCTCCAATCTCTTTAGATGAGTTACGTGTCGGTGCCATTTCTGGCGTTATAGGAGACCTTCTGCATACTTAGCGTAATACATATTCGCCCCCTCCTTCCAAGGGCAATTTTGCCTTTCGCGTCTGGTGAACTTGCATCTGGGAAAACGACTTAGTGTATTGTGCACTAAAAGATGCACACTACTATTAGTGGCAGCACCTCTCAAGTGAACACTAATTCAGATCTGCTTATTATGGCAGACATACATGTTACCGTGCCAGGGAGAGAGGGGGAGTCAACAAAGTGAAATAGTCACAAGACGGTAAAACCAACTGCAACACATGACCAGTCCTCCTGTTTAGTACTGTGGCTGTTTTGTTTGTGTCATTCAAAAAAGTGAATAATCCGAGGAATGGAGAGTAGATGCAGGTCTTCCTATGTATAGAGTGCAACAGGGAGAATTCCACGGACTATCAGTCTGTAAGTCTCACATCTGCTCTCCTGATGCTAACGCAAGATTGTAGACCACACTATTACGCACGGGCTCTTCGACGAACCAGCGATTGATGTACGAGTTCCAGGCAAAGACCCAAATCACCCGGATCTAGCCAATTTTTTTTGCTCAGTGCCAAGCGGGTGTCTTGATTTGAAGGGCCACCACTGATAACAGCTACACCCTAGGGTGTAGCACCGCTCTTGGAGATCACAGCGAATTTTAGGAACAGATTAGGACTACTGCCATAAAGGCGCTTTGAGTAAGCGATAATCAATCAACGCTTCCGAGCGATCTCTAGAATAGCTGCTTACGATCTCAGGGGGTTATTCCAACAGTGAGTGAAACTACAAGAAATGTTGCCTGAAGTAGGTCCGTGGACAATGTTTGAGAAGCTCCTTGTTATGTGCTCGCCGGTCATCATCATTCGTTATGATACTGACTGTTGAATAATACCTACTGTAAAAACGAAGTATATGGGAATCAAATCAACGCGGAGTCGTCGTGATTCAAGCAGATACAAATAAAGAATTTTTGGTCGGGACTCGTGCGCGACAGGTCTTATGTCCGTGTCTAGTTTGGCAACAGTGTGCTGAACACGCTCAACAGCAAGCGCATCTTTATTCAGGGCGGTTTACAAGGCCTGATTAGTACACTTGAGAAGCGGTCTTGTGCAAATCCCGTTAAGCGTTCAAAACGCTTTCTTTTCACTGTAGGGAAAAGTGCGTCTAACCGTCTTAAGGGTGGCAAATCTACCTTTATCGCCATCTAGCGGTAATACGCAAAAGGCAAGTGAGACGACAACCAGATGCTTAAATCTTACTTCAGATCGATTTCCATGATACCAACTGTGTCGAACGCACTATGAATCAAGAAGGTATCGCCGGAGTCTCCAACGAGGGATATAACTGCACGCTTATTGTCATCTAGTGGGAGGCTCCAATCGTCTAACCGGCGCTTAATCAAGTCGAGATCAATCTGTAGTGCACTGGGATCAGTGGCATTCCAGATTTTTGGTTCATTGGCAAATAGAAGAGTTTTGCTGGGTTTGTTGTCGGGAAGGTCATTGATGTAGATCAGGATAACAGAGGACCTAGCGCTGATCCTTTGTGGAACTGCCGCCAAAATGAAAATGAGAGTTGAAAAATCTGATCAGGTTTTAACTGTAGAAGTTCTATTATCAACGAAAGAGGAAATCCAACGAAAAACCTCTACTTGAATACCATAGGCATTCAGTTTGTGTTTCAAGGGGCCTTGTGGGACACGGTCGAAAGCCTTGGCAAGGTCAAAGAGGATAGCATTTGAGACGACACCATTAGCTTCGGCCATCAACTAACTGTCCACGAAAATAAGCATATTTGTTATGTATGACAGGCTAGGAAGGAAAGCATGTTGGGTAGGCGAAGAAAGATGGTTTGATAAGAAGTGATTGAGGATGGCACGCTTTAATAGGCGTTCCACTATCTGGCACGGAACGCCAGTAAGGTTGATTGGCCAATAGCAAGTTGGCGAGTACCGGTCGCCCGTTTTGAATATATGAGCGTGACCGTCGTCTCTTTCCATGCGTTTTGGAGAGTGCCACTCTGGAATGTCTGTTTAAACAACTCATGAGGGGGTTCCGCCAGGCTAGCTGCTGCTTCTTCGAGAATTCAGGGATGGATTTTGTCGAGACTAATTGCACTGTATGAGCTGATCTTAGATAAAGGGTCTTCAACTTCCAGTACAGAAAACTCAGAGGTTACCAGTGGTTGCTGGAAATTCTGCAGCGGAAGGATAGGGTGCCAACCCGGTGATGCGACGTTGTAGACTGCCGAGTAGTACTCCCTGAATAATCCGGTCACAACTAGGGAGTCAGACTAAGTACCTCCATCGGCCGTTCACAAAGAAATGGCCGAGGGTTTTATTTTTTCCTCTACGATTTCGGCGTATGAACGGATTTCCCGCCTGCTTCTAATTCGAACGATGAGGAGAGCCCTTAAGTCCTCGGAGTTTTCCGTTTGTTTATGCTACGCGAATAAATGGGGAGGGCCATAGAGGAGACGACGTACGCTGCGCTAAAAAGGTGGTTGATGAGAGGAAGTGCACGGTCTATGGGGTAGAAATAAGCTATCCACTTTGCAGCGCGCATTAATTCCGGTCCACGGGGTGGTAATCAAGAGGAAGTGAACTGAGGCAGCTTCTCAAGCCGGTAAAAATTTTAAGCTGTGCATTATTTTGCTGGTTGTTGCAGCATGTAAGGCCGAGAGCGGATGGTTGTCGTTCTGTCCAAGCGATGTTTTACTAGTTACTCTGTCTACCAGATGGCTGTCATTAATATTACAGTCGAGAATCCGCTTTCACAGTTCAGGTGACAAACTGATGTCCAATTTATCTTGGGTGCATTAAAGTCCCCTATAATGAGTAGATGAGCAGTTTTGTAGCCCCAGAAAATCGTCTAGGTTTGCCAGAAGAGTGCAGTCATCGGAGATGTCGGATGAGGGAGAACGATAAATGACCGCTATTAGGAGTGAGTCTTGGCCACACAGTGCTAGTCAAAGCCGCAGAGCATCACGTTCACCAGAAGACAAAAATCCATCGATAACCGTGGGCGTTGAGAGATAATGGTGGAGAAAATTCACAGAGCCCACATTTTCCCTTGGGCGTAGTCAGCTCGGTAACCTGGATATTCAGAGCAATCAGTGCACTGTCGCTGACACCGGGTGTAGGCCTGGTCTCCGTGAAGCAAACATATGGGGTTGGGTGTCATGACCTAACTATGTGACCCTGGTAATCAATTGAACGGAATTAGACAGTTCGTATACATTCACCAAAGGGATACTTTCCCGATTGATTTCGCAAAACAACGGGAAAGATTGCACGAGAAGGAGCCTGGGAGAGGAGAACTATGGTTGAGGAAGACTGTGGTGTTGGGCTTGGTCTGTTCTACCGAGTCGTTCCGAAATTTCTTTCTGAGGCTGCGGGCGCGACATCACTACGTGTACATACCTCACCATCCATATAGGACGCTTAATCAGCACTCTTGGCGTCGAAACTTGCGACCAAGTTCCGCTTTGGGAGGGGGTGTTTAAGAGTTTTCTACCGCGAAATATCGGACGTTTTCGTCTGCCGGGTGTGGGGTTCGAGGGAAGATAACGTTCGCGGACTTATGGGGATACTAATGGGGGCACTTAACGCAGCGGGCCAAAGAAGTGTTTCGTGAATCACAGTAGGTGGCCACAACAATCTGCTATCGTTCCGAATTCTTGGGAGAAAGAACTTTCCGAGAGGCCGTCCGATGGGTTTCGGGGCAGGGAACTCGGAAGATGGCTCTTAAGCGGTTTTGGTGCCCTCAACATTTGTGTCTGTGCCTAGAGCATCGATCGTCAAAAAGACGACTACGGAAACGCGTATGTGCTTTCCACTGCAAGCACGGAAGCCTGAGTGGAAACTTCTGGAGCAGAGATTACGACCTTAGTCTCCAATCGTGGCTGCTGGTCTGTCATGATTTATTACTCAGTTTTGGCTCACCGCTCGTGTCTCACCCTCTTTTGCCCGAAACGATCGAAAGACTCGCAGTTTATTTTGGCGTTCACCGACTTCGAACCCATTGTTTCTCTCACCACTGTCTCGATGTTGAACATGGCTGATAAGGTTACCAAAAGTAACTTGGTGCGTAGCCTGCTGGCGAGTAGGAGGATTGCTACGTTCAGGGATAATAAAGATGCTGAGACGGACTTGGCTAGCTCGGTCAAAGAGGACGTTATGGGAAAGCGGCACACCAGTCAACTTTCCTCTCTTCAAAAGGCTTCTCGTTAATTATTATCACAGCCTCCTCTGTATGTGCAGCTGACACTTCAACTCTCTTCTTGGTGGGCGAGCGTTATGTGTCTAGCCAGTGACTGTAATTCCAACCTCACTTCATGTAAAGTCTGTTGATACCCCTATTTCCTATTCTCCGCGGGGAAAATAAAGAGAGATACACAGGGCTCCATATTTACAATCGCAGGTATTTATGCGTCACTTCACTCTTCATGGTGCGCACGTGACCAACTGGGGGCAAAGCGGAGCCTTAGCCGTCGTCAAAAAGCGCAGCTTGTGTAAAGGAAATTGGGAGATGAAGAGGTTAGCTGTTGATATTTGTTTTCCTTGGGATCAGTACACTCTAAGCGATACTACTTCTGGCACCGATAAAGTGCATATTGTTCTGTACAGAAGTTTTGTACCCATAAAGGCCACAAGCGCTAACTGCCTCGGCCAGCGTCTGTTGAGTCCCTGCACTGTTACATCCGAGACAAGCCACCGTTGACAGAAACTAACAGTACAGTATTAAGCAGCCAGTTTCTAATGATTCAAAAAACAGACACGAAAAGGCGGAAAAACAGGTAGTATGTGACCCGAATAATACAATGCGTAACACATTCTTCGACAACGGTTAGCAGTATCCGTACGTCAGCTTTTCATGCACACAACACCCATAGAGTAAACACATGAGTTGGCAATGAGAGGGAGAAAATTTAAACCAAACTTCGCATTACCCGGCTCTTTCTTGTGAAATGAAGTGAATCTTTCATACAGATTGAAAATCACTTACAAGTGATCGCAGCTGCCGCATTCCCACAGACCTTCCAGTCACGGCCTACTGGAAATTCCATGGGATTGCGACAGCTGCGATCAATTGTGTAATTTTCAATCTGCATGAAAACATGAGAACATGAAAAACGATTGGAGCGAATTCAAATTTAACTTGACAAGGGAAAAGAGAAGGACTTCATTACCACAAATTGTCTGATTGGAAGTGTTATTTCCCCCACTGAGGGCTTCAGAAACTCTCCAATAACTTCTACAGCACGGAATTCATCGCGTGACACTGTTGCCACTGACATACCATCCACTAGAACAACACATCAATACCTCGTGGTACCATAGAGACTCACAGGTCAACACGTTTCGCAAGTTCTGTTCGTCGTGTTCTTTATCCTTATTTTCCAAATCTTTACAAGCTCTGCAAATTAGTCACCTACTTAGCATGGGACGTGACATTAGTCCGACTGCCGACGTCTGTTGACCGTGTTCAGAGGTAGTAGGGTTTCTCAACAAAGCCGTAACCCGTGACTTCTGTAACTACTGGGCTTACTGCAAATGCGACCCCGAATTCCCCATAGACTTGTATTTGAGGCTCGGAGACTCACCCACCCCGGCCCTCAGATACCATTGTGTGACATGCCGATTAAACAGCCGTGGAGACAGCATCACTCAGGATACAGACGGAACAAGCGAGTTGGTCTGTCCCTAAATCTCTGCAATATGCAGTTCCGATAAGCTAACGCCAGGCAACCCCAGCCAGGCTGCATACAACCAAAGTCCGCCGTCTCCTGCACCAGTCAGTAAATCAACTTCGACAGGCCGCCCTGAGCGGAAGCGTGGCAAACGTATCATCACTGTGTCTTAACACGCTGCTGCCTCTAAATCGCCCATCGGCACGAGCCAAGAAAGCACTAAGCCGTTAGTCAAAAGCTGTAATTACACAGCCGTATCTTAGCTCAGAACTCAGGGCACAAACACGTCCAGGCGTAGCCACTGCCCGAATTCACTAGACGTAATCTCATTATCTATAACGCTGCAGAGAGCGAAAGCACGTTGCTCAATCAGAAAGAAGTTGATAATTTGCAGTGGAGATCCCTCTGCGATCCACTTAAGCTAAGCGTGGAAGATAAGCCTACGCTATATAGGCTTCGTAAGTCTCACCAAGACGGATGCCCTCGGCCAATCCGTGTCACGCTGGGCCAGATAGAAGACTTCGAAGAGGTTCTCTTAGCAGCATCTCCCTTGCCTAGACACAATGATTCTTGCTTTAAAGCGAAACCTGACTCCCCTTGGGTAATCAGGGAGACTCAACGAAAGACATTTCGCAACTCTCGGAGTTCCTCGTATGACAGAACGTGTAGTTTAGTTGAGTATGGAATAGGCGAGCTAAAGGATGCGGATGCATTGCACGCACATAAGCGTGACAACGACCAGCAGGAGTTTATTCGGGCTAAGCTAGACCCACATGTAGGCGGATGTGGAGCATGGTCCATCGAACGCCTTCCGCGTCCAGTACACCCGAGTTCCATTTCAGCCCCCAGACTATTACAAATCACTCTCTTCACAAGAGATATGTTGTCTACTTTGCTTCAGAAGTGGTACACACTAAAAAACAGCTTCCCATCTGGGATCCGACTTCACGCGAATAAACCAAGGTCTGAGTGTGAAACACCTTTTACTGGTGTACCTCCCATGACGACAAGTGTGGTAAAGGTGACCAAGATGCCAGAGGTCATCAGTAGCCCACCACCTCCCGCACATCCAAAAAATCTGGTACAGCCGGCCTGAAAATGGTCGGCAAAGCTCGGGTAGTACCCGTTACACATCAGAAGGCAGACACGATTCCAGATGAGTTCACGCAGGTACACGTATCCAGCTGGTGGTCTATATTTACTAATGTTCTTTCTCCAAAAAACAAAGTGGAGTAACCACGACAGCTAGTCAACTAAACAGGCCCAAGATCGTAGGTGTAGCAGAAATATGGCTAACGCCGGACATATCCGATTATGAGAGAGAGAAATTCCTGGTGATACTATCTTTCGCAAGGATCGGCTAGCCAGCAGAGGTGGGGGCATAACAGTCTAATTTGGTGCTGAATTAGGCACAACCCTAAACAGAGACTCAATCCTGCTTCCACTTGGAGACCCTGTGGATAAGCGTTAGAACATCTCACTTATCACGAGTCATTGTCGGCGTCATTTGTCGTGTCCATTCACTAACCTCAAAATGGGATGAGAGAATGCGCAGTGCCATTAAACGGGCCACCGCAATCCCCGGACATCACACCATTGTTCAAGGGGACTTCAGCAGCCCGCATGCCGGTCTCGCCAGCGGGCTAACATCTGGTGCTGCGGCCACTGAATTCTACCACCTAGCGCCTGAAGTAGGACTCACGGAACATGTAAATCAATCCACATTGTGGAGACAAGGTCCCAGGCCATCCTGACTAGACATGGTGCTAACTACCGAGCCCCATATGGTGGATATGTTCGAAGTTGGTGTGCCACTAGGTGCAAGCGACCGTGCCACAATCAGATTTCGCTTAATATGCGACGTCGCTAGCACCCACCCTTTACAATCGGTTCGACATGATTCCAACCGAGCCAACTTTCGAAGGGTGCGAGTACATTTATCCCAAGCTAACTGGCCACCACCTGAAGGATGCGTATTATCTCACACCTAATTACGGCGGTAACTAGTTCAGCCCAACTTTATACTCCACGCCTTACCTGTAAGTCGCCCTGGCTCAAACAATCGACCAGGCGTCTAATGAAAAAGAAGCGGGCACTGTGTGATGCATTACCTTTTTAAGAAGATGTTGCCTCACACGTGGCATACAGATGCTGTCGTGATCAATGCGCAGCAGCCCTACGCGCCGACCGCAGGGCTCACCAAGTATCACTTGCGAGATCCATCGCCGATGGTCCTAAAAGGTTCTTCGGGCACACAGACTCCTTGAACAGACCGAAAGCTGCCATATCCTTCCTCATAGGACCTTCAGGACTATCTGCCTCTAACTACGAGGCAGCTGAGGTATTGCGTGCTCAGTATGCATTCATCTTCAGCAATTCCGCTGAGACGGAACCATGCACCACGGTTTTCTGTCCTGATCTTTCCACGGGTTCATCTCCCAACTTTACCCCGGCTAATGTACGCGTCAAGCTACCCTTGCTGCGCGTTGATAAGTCCCTGGGTTTTCACAAGATAGTCCCATCAATGCTGAAAGACTGCGCAGATGAGCTGGCGGTTCCGCTTGCTCATTTGTTCCCACACTCATATCATACTGGTTGTATTTCAGCCACTTGGAAACACGGCATCATCTCTCCTATCTACAAGGGTGGGGATCGAACGAACGCCAGTACCTTCAGACCGATTGCCCTACTACCCGTCATGTCAAAAGTAATGGAGAGCATAGTGGACGATTTCGTGAGAAACTATTTAAATACCCACTCACTGTTGGCGCCGGAGCAGCACGGCTTCAGAAACGGTCACTTATGCACGACCAACCTACTGATTACCGCTGACTCGTGGGCAAAAGCTGCTGAAGAACGCCTCCCGGTTGATGCTGTGCTGACGACAGCATTCTACTGGGCAAATTGGATGATGTGGACTTATGCAGTGAGGTTTGTTTGTGGCTCGAACAATACCTATCCTGTCGGACATACACGGTCAGGGTTAACGGCGGGCTTCCCTGGACGTTCAGCGCTGCAACCGGTGTACCACAAGGCTCCATACTGGGTCCCTCATTATTCTTAGTCTAGGTTAACGATCTCCCAAACGTGAGTAACCCCCCGTTGTGATGTATGCTGACGAGACGAAACTGTGGCGTGTCTCACACAGCGTTGAACACACGGAGGACTTTCATGGAGACTTAGATGCCCTGCATCTGTGGTCCGTGGAAAATCGACTGTCCTTCAACATGTCCAAGTCAAAGACTATGCACGTTCGTCATCACAGCACTAGAACATATCGCATCGGTGGAGCTACCCTAGCCACAGTCCCCCAGGAGCGCGACCTCTGTACCGCCGTTACATCACACTTCTCCACTAGTACTAACATTATGCTGTTGGTAAAAAGCTAGCAGCAAGTTAACTATGTTTATTGTGACCCTTGGGAATTTCCCAATCGCTAGATTCTCTCGTATCTACAACACGCTGGTAAGGCAACCGCTGGAAGTCACAAGTCAGGCATGTGCGCTGTACTGGATGAAAGACGTCACTGCTCGAGGCAATCCAGAGACGAGCCACTAAATGGGTTAAAAGTCTATTTTCCTTGTCGTATGAAGACCGTCCCTCGAAGCTACAACTATTCATCCTAGCCTACAGGTGTCTGAGGGGTGACCTTACATTAATATACAAAACCTCATTCTCTCCGAGGCAACGCAACAAAAATCTTTTTATACTCGCCGACAATGTGAGTCTCAGCGGCCGTAGGTACAAGATCTCCATACCACGTAGTGGCCTATTATGCAGACGACGTAGTTTTGCTGTCCGAGTCTGACCGATATGCAACTCACTTCCTGCGACGATAGTCATGGCAACGTCAGTCGATGCATTCGAGAGGCAACTAAATGAGTGGATTACCCAAAGATGGCCGTTGACAGTCGGACAGATATAGCCCCAGGTACCTGTAGTGGTCAAGATGATTTACTGAACAGGTTAGGTAAATGCGAGTGTAACTCACTAAGCTAGTTGTGATAACAGGATAAACGAATGAGAGAAAAATATTTAAAAAGTTCCAATAAGTTATGGTGATCAAAAGGGTTTGACTCACGGAAAAGTGTTCACGGGTGTCCGAGATGATCACCACAATATTCTAAATTACCAGCATCCGGAAGTGGGTGATATTACAGAGTTGTCGTGGACTGCTGAAGTGCGATCCGGGGTGCGACGATGTTCGTGGTGCAACGGAGCTAAAATGCTTCAATTTCAAATCCAATTTCAACTTCAAATCCAGGATTTGATGAAGGCCTGAGCCTGTTGACGTCCTGACGCTTGACTGGTGTGATCCGGAAATTGACCAGACTGCGTTATCTGTCGATGCGAATGCTTTCGGTAGTTGTCTAAGGGTAGAGATAAAAGAAACGTAACAACTCAAGGTTGCCATGAACATCAAGAGCAAATCATTTTTCGATTAGTACAAAGTGGGAAAAAGGTTGTTCCAACATTT
>LUCH01002794.1:32751-50779 GCA_013368495.1 Paragonimus heterotremus | reverse complement strand
ATATAGCGTAGAAGTTGGCCGATATGAAGGACTCATTAGACCGTTGTAGTCGATATACGTCTTTTAAAATCTGTAGCAATATAAGCGATCGCGTGTGCTTTGTGCAACTGACTGCGATCACAGACTACGACCATGTAGCTATAGCCAACGCCTGTAAGGTGCGTTCTTTACTTTTTGCGTGCCATTTCATCCCATAATATTTGGAATCACCTTTTAATTCAGTCCCGTTCAGAAATTCACTACAAACAGAGTTCATTTGTGTGGTGCCCAAGCATGCACACACACATGTGTGTCTAGCCATATATTCGAGATGAAAGCGTACGTATATGATTTCGGCCAATTAGAAAGAGTAGGACTCTAACTGAAGAGAAGTTTTTCGCTTAGGAAATCGTGGAACACAGTCATTGTTTGCAGTGCTTACCAAATGCTTGGGTGCGGGATTCTATAATTTGCAGAAACATACTGGATTTTTTTACCCATGCTTGGGTTTTTCTGTATGGACTGTTTAATTTTTCGGAGGGACCAAAAATTCAGCCAGTATGCCTAAGACTGAATCCGTAGAGATGGTTTGGGGTATCCAAAAACACCCGCTCATCTCGCTGTTTACGGTATTTGGGGAAATGGTATATGGTCCACTTGGCTGCCAAAAATAGGGCTTCAACTTCGGCATTCGAGCACTCTGTGTTGCACCCCACGATCACTTTTCAGAATAAGTTGTTCCATCTTCAGCTGAGCAGCCCAAATGTAGTTGCTCTCTCGGACTTTTGGAATTTGCGTTGAAACAGGATCGCTGGAATTTACCAAGAAGACGCTACACGAGAGCAACTGCCCTGCTCACTTTAGTGCTAAAACCTTCAAGAGTGCCAGGCAAATTTACTTCCAGTATTCACAAATCTCTGTTCGCCATCCTTAAACTCCACGAAGTTCGTCTTAGGTACCTTATACAAGGTTTTAGCACCAATATAAGGAGTACATGTGTCTGTGCAGTTGTGGACCACATGCCAGATTTCAGTCTTTTGCGCACAACAGCATTCGAGAGGAAACTTCATATAGTAGATAAATGATGAAGAAGGAGAGGAGCAATTGCCCCAGGATGTAGGCTTACGAGGTATCACAAGAGCTGAGCTTGGCGGCAGAAAACGTAGAAACCTACTCTCATATGATATGGGTGCCTTTCTAGGTAGTATTAAAAACAGCGAAGAGACTTGTCTACAACATTTTAAAGAAGGGTTTTTATGAAAATATGTAGAAGGTCAAGTGCGCTATTAAAATCGATAGACCCATTATCAACGTTTATTCCACTACCAACTTCAAGGTTTCACTTATCCACAGCTAACAGCAGGTATGTGCTGCACGAGCAACAGTCAAGGAAGCTATGTTGCTCGATGAAACAGAGGAATTGAGAAGAAAGTTGGCTGTAAACCGAATCATAGAGAGCGAGTGATCGGTAGTTTCACAACTAGCTGAGTTGCCCATATTTGTAAACGGGGCGATACAGTTTGGTTTTGAGCCCTCCGGCAACACGCTTTAAATACTACCCCCTGAAATCATGATCTGTAGCAGGACAGAGTAATTTGTGGCCCGATGAACAAGCATTAACAGAGAGATTTTGTCACTCCCCGGAGAAGTTAAGTTGTTTTCTGAAATTTCTTTTTGCACATCGTTCTGTGTGATATGGACCGCGGAGGTATCGTCAGTAATGTAGTTAGTGTATGCTAAAATCACCTAGAGTTTTTGAAGTACCTTGTTCATAAGAAGATGAGATTTCTAGGCTACACTGCGTTCGTAGGATTTTGAAAAGCTGAAAGGATGCCGTGATATCCGTCTGTGTTACATTCTGTTAGACAACCGAAACAGGCTATTACGAACGTGTCACAGGCAACTTGGAAGAATTTGCTGCACCAGCCAGCCTCTAAGTATGAGCAGTGGATTTGTGAAGTTAAGTTCCTGTCGGTAATTGAAGAGTTATTAAGGAAATGGCAGTTCACAATCAAAGAGAAACTCTTTGGCAATGTTTCCAGTAGGGATTTTCAAAGGCTGTTTAAAGGTCGAATTATGTTTGACTGTAGCGTTTCTTCTAATCAAGCTTTGGCCATCTCTGACTCGTCTGATTGCAATGGGCTTGAGTTCGAAAAAACAGGATGAATTTGCTTTGTAAGACCGAATCCCAAACTGCATTTAGTCGTTTTGGAAATAGAGTTGAGGATGAAGTGGCGGTTAACAGTGTTTTGAATATCAGAACGGTACGAAAGTCAGGTCATTTGCCATTTATTGAGGTGATGGGTCGGAGAGCACTCACCGTGAACAACTCTTCTTAACCTTGACCACAACATTAAACGAGCTTGACTATTGGCGTTGAACAGCAATATTTGGACCTGAACCACTAAAAAATCCACTGAATTTTCTGGCGCAACACAAGATATATAATAAAAGTTTGTTCTCGATAAATGGTAATGCAGCACTGGTTTACGAACTTTGAAGTATAATGGCCAAACTAAACTCAACCAAGGGTCGATTTGAAATAAAAGATTGGTACCCAATGGACCAACTACGGTCGTCATACTGGCTGAACCGAAGATCTGATGGGGACAGAGAGCAACTTTGGAGAAAGCATGACTAGGTGCACGTGGTTTCATGCCGAAATTTTGGTGGTTCTATTAACACCTGAAGTAACCATGAAAGCTGAACACTTCACAAAGTTTAAATGGACAACTTTCAACCCATGCTGCCATTCCTTCCTTATACAGCAGAGGCCTCGGAACTGACCCAGCTAAAAGAATATTTAAGCTTATGTTAGATTTGATTAAGCAAAAGGAACATCTTGAAGCACCATTGGAAGCGCCAAGCGTTCTACTAACCGAAATGCGGAGCCATGTTTAGAGCTTAGTGACTTCCCTTTTGGAATTAATTACTAAACCAAACTTTTGTGCCAAACGAAATCTACCAACCGTCCCATGGAATTGGCAACTAAAGTAAGATTTCTTAAGTGTTCAGAACGGAACTCGAAGACGCTACTGGCGCTTTCTTCTGCTCCAAATCCAACCGAAACGCAGTTTTGCGGACTAACATTTATTTAATTTGTCAACTTCATTACAACATTGATTAGTACTAAAAATTTAGGTTATCGTCAATGAGTGAAAATGAAGTGGGCGGTGATAGAATGAGTGCCACAAAAATGTGTAAACATTTGTTCCTTATTGCCGTTTGGTGGTGATTTTGTGTAAATTGCTTGTGCCTAAAAGTGCACTATTTACCAACTCTGTTCGGACTTCTAAGTAAGCCGTTATAATGTTTTCTCCGAAATTATGCTTCAAAAATCACACTGAACATATTGCGGTGAACTCGCGATCACCTCTAAACTATCAAAAACGAAGAATTGTCTATTATTTAGATATTTGTTCTCCTCTAAAGTTATCAGTCAAGCAGTGAAGTTACTTCACTTCGATGAGACGATACCACGTTGTTACGCGTGTTAGATACAGGTCAATCAGGTGGAATTGTGTACTTCTGTCAAAACCGAATACTGCCATATCATCAGGAACTCTAAATGTTGTTAAAAATAAAGCAATTAAAGGTGTTATCCTAAAAAAAGCTCATCAATGTGGTCTACCCAACTACGGAATGATCAATTAAACGTGAGAACAACAACAAGATAAAACTAAGACGGGCAAATGGAATCGAATGTGTTAAAATGAAATAAACTAAGCATACAGCAACGGGGACAGCTCAGCGGGAGGGTAAAGTTCGTAACTTTGTGTAGATCAAAATGTGAAAGAGAATACCGCATTTTAGGTTTGAGGCAAAACGACTCCTTGGACAGATTCCACGATTAGTTGTGAAACATCATATAATTTATATTAACACATATTTACAGCCTTATCCTAAAATGCATAATATTGCCCCATTTTAACACTGACAGGTTTTAGACCTTGTGCCTGGTTTATGAACCGTGGCCAGATATCTTGTTTGTTTGAAGCTTCGCCATGGACTGCTGTCAAAATGGTGGAAGCATCAACGCACATTTATCTTGAACCACTCCTACTATATGTTTTGCCGTTTAATAACATTTGTCAACACAAAGAGATCTGCAGAGTAAACGTTGCGTAGGCATAGCAAAAACAGAGTGTCAATTAATTCTTCATTCCTTTCCCTTTTAGGTTAGACAGGGACTGTCAAGTGAGATAGATTTTGAAGTAGCTAAGACCACACACTCCTGTTGAGTTAAAGGTTTCAGCTGAATCTCCCGACTCAACCAAGTTTCGCGGCAAATACAACAGAAAGTATAATAAGAGTATTATAATATATACATTGATTTCAACAGACTGTTATTGATCTTAGTTAGCATTTAAATTCCACTACTTCTGAGGTTCTGAGTAATCCTTTTCTTTACGGCCTGTTACCTGGATGCAACTCAGCGGATTGACATTGGAACTGTTAATATTCACGTTTGTTCATATAAAGACATAAAAGTTATTATTGCGGATACTTTCAAAATCGGATTCTGTTCCATCTTTGGTACATGTCATGTAAGTATATTATATCTACTTGTGATACTCAGTGTAGTAGAATCTCCTTTCTAATTACGCCTACAGTAGACGAACGTCTAGCAGACGGTTACGGGTTTTTAAGGAATTTGTCTCAGCCAAAGTTCGGTCGTTATAAACTGGCAGAATAGTGGCTTGCTTCCGTTTTTGGTCGAGAACACGCAACCGAGGTGACCAATTGAAGCGATACTTTTGATATATATACGTCGCTTTTTACATTCGCAACAAGTAACTTGGCATTCATCAACCTGGCCCATTTCAATACCATTCACAAGCTTTTGGAGCTAAGCTTTTGCGTATGCTAATTCAATTGTCGTCTTTATACACAGCAATGCATCAGTGGTTCATAGTGATGCTTAACCGTCAAACAACCACAAAGAAAAAAATCTTGTGCAGCGAAAGAGAAAAAACGGGAACGAGAAAAAAATCTAACTACTGAAAATAGCTACGTCTCTATTCGAGCACACAAAATCAAAGTGCCTACACCTTGAAAACAAACAACAGAGTCGTAAGTAAAAGTTAAGCATCATCAGCCAGACAGCTTCCTTACGGCTTTCACTGCTCTGCGTCATTAAGTGCACTCACTTCACAGACACCTCGGACAAACAATAACAACATTCACGCGACTGAGCTCGGTTGGTTGCCATTTAACAAAACGTCTCAAGTCACTGACTCTGTGAGTCGCGAGGGCCTCAGCCAGGGAGACGAACCCGATCTACAGTAACCAACCCCTCGTGGACGATTTCTTTTCTCTAGGCCAGGTCATCATCTGTCCATCTGGCACCTTCAGCCAGTCGATCGTGGCACCGGCAAACAGTGCTCGGTGTGGCAAACGACCAACCGGCATCTGTAGTACCTGACCTTATCAGCTAAGTCTATTCATGTGTAAGGACTGAACGAAGGAACTCGTTTGAAAATTGTTGCCAAATACCCGCTTTGTAACCTCCTCGTTACTTACTCGTTGGGGCTACCTGATACGAGCGACTGAACGCAAACATCAGTGATCGAATACCAGAAAGCGGTTCACGTCTCTTATTCTGAGCGGTCAGGTTTTACTGCCGTAAAGTAATACAGCCCTCACTTTTGTCTGATATACACGACTCTTAAGCTTCAGCAAAATACCTTTTTTGTCGCCGTAAGTGCCTCAGATTAGTAAACACCGCTCTAGCTTTCGAAATACACGCCCATATCTCATTCCCTACACCTCCGCCACCGCTGATGCAGCTTCCCAGGTATAAAAGCCGGTGAACAACCTCCGTGACTTCATTATCTAACGTTAAGTCTACGTAATCACAGTAATCTTACGGAAACACTTTGCATTTTGAGGCTGCGAAGCGCATTCCGAAGTACTTGGCAGAAAGTGAAATTTCGTGTAGCGTTGCTTGTGCCACTTGGAATTTGTCAAACAGGAACACCTTGTCGTCAGCCTTCCACCAGGTAGGAGGCTCAAGCCGGTATCAACTAAGTGCTTCACACAATCCTCCATTGTTTCCTCTATGACGAAACTGAAGAAGAATGGTGAAAAGGGACAACATTGACGTACGCTGCTCATGGTGTTGAAATTGTCAAATAGTTCACCGTTAACCCTAACTTGAGCAGAAGTATGGGAATAATGCATTGGCAAGATGTTAACATACTTGTTTGGTACACCCATGCTTCTCAGTGACTCTAAAATTGTTGTTTGATCCAAGAAAACGAACGCACTTTTACAGTCGTACCAAATATGAGATTAACGGCGCTGTGAATGATACGGTCACATTGTTGCAGCCTGAACGGAGTTATAGTCCTGGTTACGGCAAACTTATACACTACTGACTAGATCTAATAACAACAAAGTTTAACCGTGATGCTCCCGCTCGAAAGGGGCTGACTGAAAAGTCTGCGGGAATACGATAAATTGTAACCGTATAGAAGCAATAACTTCTCCCATTTTTTAGACCAACAGAGATCTAACGAAATCACAAACTTCCTACGTTACTGAAGCTCTAATAGTGACCCAAACGTTATTGCCTGATCGTACGGTATGAATATGGTGCCTCTGACGGGTTTGCTTACGGTACCCCCGTTACTGACCAGTGTACCTTCTACCTAGTGATTTAACTGCCATGTCAGTTCGCTAGTCCGTAGGTGGTGCTGATTTTTCCTTGACGCCCCAGTTCTCAGTTCTTTATCACTTTAAAAATGTCGGCCATTTAAACAGTTGTCTTACTTCGTGATAACTCCTTGGTTGTCCAAGACATGTAGAGTTTTCTAAAAAGATGCACGTGAGGGTATCAACACAGTTATTTGGAACGCCCTAACAAGTGGCAGTCGGTCATTAATAATATATGGGGACTTCCACCAAAGACAGCAGTAAATCAGTGGTTCACACTGATACTTAACTGTCACGCAACCACGATAGGAAGAGAGAAGAATAAAAGAAGGGGAGGGGGGGTCTAACTATTAAAAATAGCTACTTCTATGTTCAAACACACAACGTCAAGTCGCCTACATTTTGCAATCAAGCAATCGTTTCGTCCATTGTGCGATGAGATAGCCTTAAATTATAACGGCAGCACCAAATGCAATTTAATTTGGTCACATTTTCACTTATGTACATTCAGGCCTCGATACCAATGTAGAAAAGAAGGTTTCATACAAATCCTTACCCCACACTTGGCATGTACACCTTACCTACTGTCTGCTACTGTTTACAATCCAGAAATGCAGCCCATAGTACAACGAAGTTCCAGCTCAGCATCGTATGCTTTCCTGGTCGACCCTGCCAGTTCTGTGAGTGTTTTGGTCATTGAGTGTTGCTGATCTCTTCTAGTCATATTTTACCAGTGATGGCTCGTCGGTTTTCATGTTATTAGTAATTTGTCAACTTTCGGTTTCAAGCATATTCGTCGAGTGCTTTTGAAGATTTCCACCGAGTGCTCAGACAACCACTTCTCGAAACTGTCCACGTATCATATCAAGTCTAACTAAATTACCAACGCTCATCTATACATAACTGTAAACAACTACTCAAAATGGCTGTAGATGATATAAACTCATACAAGATACCCTTACAGTGTTCATGAATATAATTCATTAAAGTGAAACTGATAAATATACATCACCGAGAGGGGAGGTCCAGTGAATGATAGCGTCAATGAACATTTGCACAGAGTGTGTCTGTATTTCTAGTTTTGTATTTAATTTGCAACAATAAAAATTGTTTGAAGAAAGCGTTTGCCTCAGAAATATAAAATTTAAATTCGGATTTGGTAGAGAGTATATATATTTTGAGAAGGTTTTTATAACTCTGAGAACCTAGTTTTTACCGAATGTCACCTGTCAAAGGAAAGGAGACTAACTGATCACGACAGACTTTGCTTGATTCGCAGAACCTGAACTTTCCTTTGTCCTAAGTGTAGCAGATTGTAGAAACCAGCACGCATGCTCACTAGAGGTCACTATCTGGTTTACACATCTTGTCACTTAATGGACATAACATAACTGACTCTTCAACATAGGATTTACTAACAACCTCTAATTTCATATCATAGGTACGGGTCCATCCAAATGGACGTCTCCTTCAGTACTCGTATCCACAAGGTCACACTTCCTACTGGTTTCATCGACTCCGTGTGGAAATTCGTTTTCTATCCTGTGATGACTTTCTGACAATCGGTTTCCTACCTGAAGAAATCACTCAACCAGCTCTGCATACAGAGGTTAGTCAATTGATTGCAATAAATGTTTATTGCCGGTAAAAATCCAACAACGTAACTTAAGTTCGCTCCATTTTCAACCTCATTTTTTATCCAGCAGTTGCGTCAATCTGAGAATATAACTTGTTGATTCCGGCTAATATGTTTCCTCATTTGCTTATCTGGCTTGTTCAGTGACCTTCAGATTATGCTATTGTTTCTCCGTTTGTCCCAGTAAATAAAAATCTTTCCTGTTTGTACTTTCTACAGAGACATACCCTTCTGTACTTAAGTAGTTGTTTCACTCCGGCATAACTCAGCCGCCCACCTACAAACCACGTGGAGGGGAATTAGGTAATAGATAACAAAGATCCCTGTCGTTTTTCAAATAGCACCAGTTCTGTTTCGTGCTATTCTGCCTATGTACTATTCCTTACTTTATCTTCTTTAATGCAGGTTTCTCATTAGTATATCGGTTTGTTTTCATATACCCCAGCTTGTATCATCGTTGTGTAGGAATTTGCTGTCTTAATGGTTCCTTAGTGGACCTGTTAGGAAGTTAGATTTTGGACCATAAAAACATTCAGCTCAGCGATATCTAGTTTTGACCTATCCATGTTTGTTTTTTTCATCGTGACTGACGACTGATTAAATCGTGCCTGAATGTCCATCGTAGTTTTTCTAACGTGACAGACGTGAGTGGTTGAAATATCCTACGTCTTTAATATGTTTTCTTACTGCAAATACTTTTGACAGATTTTGCTATACTAGATCTGCAGCTGTCCGTTACACGAAACAAATTTATGTAAATGCTGAGCCTTATGTTTACGAGTGCACAGTTGTACCTTCGGGAAATTTATCGGAACACAACTAGCGGGAGGAATATGATTCAAGTGACATGGACAGTCAATTAGTTCGGAATTGGAACGGAGGAAAAGAGGAACGTTGAAGAAACCCAGCCTGAATGGTAGACGGCCCGTAAACGGCTAGCTTATTTAATATTGTATTATATCATGAAGCGAATGACTCACTGGTTTACGAAGGTCGTAAACAGGTTGGGAGTACAGGCCTGGAATGATTTAAGTGGCCTTCGTCGAAAATCACTCAAATTGACTCGAAGGCAGATTGGTAAAGTATAATTTTCCATCAAAATTGTGTGCCTTTTCGTTTACATCTCTGGCTTACGAGGACATCTTGGTTCAAAATATTTATTTGCATAACTTAGTTGATACAACGTTGTAAATCTGGCACAACAACGTAGAAAGTACGACAGTGTGTTCTAGAGAGACTCCTATGGTTCGTTTAAACTGGTCACCGTTTTTCACTAAAGTGAAGAAGTTCACAATACTCTACACAAGCTGTTTTGTAATTTTAACAACACAACACAGCTGTTACCCTAAGTGGGCACGATTCACACCTAGAAAGATTACAGCGTTTATCGCCAAAATTTGCCCGTCGAAATCTGGGGTCCATTCGACATGAGTCAACCGAACAGAGCATTTTGAAGGCCCTATTGCCGTATTCTCACGGGATGCTATATTCAACGCCCTTCACCGAGCCCACATCTCACTGGTGACCAGTTGTCGACTTGAGAAGTACAAGTGAATATGCCACTGGTAGGTTGGCAACGTTAGGTTATGTTCCTACTCTGTCCTGCACTCTGGCTAAAGTCAAGGTGGTTCAACCAAGTTTGGCGAAGGGAATGCTGTCGTGACACAGCTGTTTCCGAATAAGGGTTTCTGTTATTTACAACTTTGTTTTCTGCCGGCAGGTTGCATTCATATTGTTTGTTTGATTACTGAAGAACTTAGCTACATGAATTTAATAAGGTTATTCCGGAATGTTCTTTTTATTTCATAGCCTAAGTAAAACTATTCCTCTTTTTGTGGTTGTCTGACTATCAGCTGACAGCGCATCGTTGCTATTTGCAACTATACATTTCAATTTTATCAGCTTCTAACGATCACCATTCCTCTAGTATACAATCTTAATATAATTACTTAGGTAGCTGCACCGTAACCTGTATTGAGAGAGCAAGCTGATAACGATTTGTTATTGTAAAGAAGCATGTCCAGAGATTAGTGGAAGCACAACTAGAAACGCTGGTCCTATCTACAGCTGACATTATGCAATATCTTGCTTCTTGTCCAACAAAACTCATAACACCAACTAGACCACCAGGAAATTTTATGACGCCTTCATTGTGATACTTCTGGGTAACAAGAAATACATTCTCCTATCTTATAAAACTCCGGATATTATACCTTGTGTGTTTAAAAGAATGACCTCCCACGATGTGGTTATCCTGGTAGTTATTAGCGCATCTCGTTACTTCTGTTTGTCGGCCTCTTAAAGCTTCCTTGTTTTCTGCCTGTAAATCAAGTTTAGAAGAAAAGCCTAGTCACATCAGAAAAGTTCGTCTGACTGAATTGCAGTGAACACAAGTATACTACACTTTTTGAGGACCAGTGTAACAATTACTGCACTGCATATACCTCGATAAGTATGTTTTCAGCGAAACGGATCAGATTACAAAGGAGTACCCAGATATGATATCATTAAGTCACCGCTAATATTAACCAACCTGTCTTGTGAGCCGTAAAAATACGTCAGACTAATTTCACTAGAGGCTGTGCATATTTGATGGTTTTCTTCAGGAAAAATTAGCCCTTTAGAAGGTATAGTTTACTTCACGGCGTATTTTTTTAAAATAAGGTTTTGGCTAGTTTTAGATAGTTAGCGATCAGAATATTGTCCCTGGCCACTGCGTGCTGTATGTGTTACCCTACTGGCAACTAGATCCACATAACCCTATCAGTTACGAACGTATTTGGACCAGTGACAACTATACGAAAATCAGTTCCTCATAGCGAGATGTGATTACTGCCAGTGCCCTAAGGAACTTACTAAGCTGTCAGAATATCTGGTACTGTTAGTAGGACTCCATGTCCTGAAAACGAACGTGAAGAATACAACTCAGACCATGGTCATAGGTGTCCCATTACAGTCGATATTCACTGAACTGGAGCCGAGTTCTTGATAGTTGTATTTCGTAATTCGAAGTTAATTATGTTCGCTCCGTGTGTTTTTGACGTTCCAGGTGAAGAAGACAACGGTCATATATTGTAAGTGTGAGTGTACACACCGAGGATATTCTGTTGTTACTAACATTACTGAAAAATTTCAGGGTTGCCGTGCCTCTAGATAGCAGTCTTTTTCGTGTTTTTCAAGTACATCACCTAACTGCATTCCACATGGGAAAATTCTTATTGCTTCTTCAGCTGAGTAAGGAAGAAGAACGGCGTACTGACTTAGACGAAAAACGCCTATCGCTGGTAGGTTAGTCGATGTAGACTGCGTCGGTCTTCTAGGATGAGATGCCCATTGGTCACATAACCTATGACTATATACATCAAGACAAATTGTAACTAACTGCGTTCACTAGCATGAACACTGTGAACTGAGTGCGCCTAATAAAGCTGATGCCTGCCTAATTTATCTGTAACTCGAGTGTTTGTTCGAAAGTTGTGATAGACACTTTGATATTGACTAGCTGAGTTTAGGCTTGGGCGTTTCTATTTAGGTGAATCCAAATTCTTTTCTTTTAGCCCCAGGCTGGTTGTATTTTGGGACTCTACTACGATCGAATGTAGACATCAGTCAGTGAGATGGTGCAGTTGTTGATGATACAGGTTCTCTTTTAATGAACATTATATTTATATGATTAAATGTGGTGAGCAAATTTTGCCGCATGTCCGACGACTGTGCATCAACTCCAGGAGACGACGGTCATAACAGTCAGCTACACTTTTGAGTCGTTCAGCTTGATTTTTAACTGATCTACTGAACTGCACTAAAAATTCAGCTACATATGACTGCCGAAGTCGCGGATGAAATCCCCTCAGTTTTTCTATTTATAACAGCCGTATATATGAGAAGTACAAGGGACACAACGTTCTTTGCAAGTCAAGAGCAGGAGGTTTTGCACTATTAATGAGTTGGGACTTCATTTTGGTTGCTTAATTCACGCGGCCGTATTCCGTGTTCTGTGTCGTGGGATATGTAGACTATAGACGCTACAGTCTCTCTTGTGGTCAACAATCAACATACAAACAAAACGTAACATATATTTGGACTAGTTAGTACATTACTCTCCAATGAACACAAAATCTCATGCGTCGAACAAAACAAAGAGAACACCAAGATACTGGGTTGATTGAAGCGTTTCCAGGCACTTGGGATAATTGTACGATGATGTTGCCCTACCCCATTTAAGGATCTGTGGTAATATCACGATGCTGGTGATTTCCGTGTGAAGGAAAATTTCTTTATGTTCAATGCCCTACATTAGTAATCAGTCGTTTATGGGTGGGTTACTATCAACTCGATAGAAAGTTTTCGAAACATTTAAGACAAACAAAACCCAAAATAGTTATTTGGTCGAATACCGAACCGCAGTGATCAAAGTCGCGCCTGTCTGTAAGGGAGTCAAAACAGGTAAACTATGAGCTTACACTTCCGTAGTTGTTTTCCCATTATTATATATATTTTTATATTGAGTACACTTTTGTGGTTCAGCTAAATCCTTGAAACAAGTTTACTTGTTCTTCCAACCATTTGAAATATGATTCTCATAAATTTTACTGCTCTTGACCTTAATTATTGGTCAACATGGTTATCCTCTCAACCGTGAATGTCAGTAGTGTATATATACTCACTGCTAGTGTCTCAACATCACAGAATCATGAGACAAAACGTGTGAATGAAGTAAAAGGAAAATAAAATAAGTCAACGTGAACCCGTGTAGTATAAAAAAAAGACAAAGGGAGAAGAGACTCCAGTTACAAAATTTTTGATGGTTTTTATGTAGAGAGCACGCGTGTGCGCATCTTGTGTACAACTTTTGGCCGTAATCAAAACGGGCGAGCACCATGTGAAGGCGAGACGTCAACTGTCAGCCAGTTTGCTTACAACAGTCTCAACATTACCTCACTAAGTGCTTTTAAGACATAGATTGCTGAATATAGAATTGAGAATAATCTGACAAGTACCTAGTCACAAATTGGGTTACATGGCACACAAGACCGCCGGTCCTAGTGGCTGAAAGGAGCTGTATTTTACAATTCTTAACGAAGATACTTTACGTTGAGCTGCCTCAGTTTAACCGCTTATGAGCCGAGTACAAATTGCAGAGAAAAACGGAAACATGTTAGTATTCCATTATTTGAAAGAGGTTGAAGTAAAACGAGCATCCATAATTTCAAAGCAATTGGTGAATAATGGGTAATTCGGTTTGTTGATAATTTTTTGTTCCTGACACAGAACCTTCTATACATTGAATAAACAAAAGTACCGATGACTCACGTATTCTTCTGAAGTGTGTTAGTATTCATAATAAGTGACGTAGTCGTCGTCATGTGTGCTTGCTAGGTATGAGCAAGTGGATTTTATTTATCCTGGTAACCAAGTTCATTTTCACAAATTCCCCGCCCTACACGTTCTGATATCATCGAATAGTATGATAAGACTGCTTTACCAATGATCAGTGATGTTATTTGTTAGCCTCAGTCAAAAGAAGGCAAATTATCATAATCATAATTAAATTGATTGGACTCTTGTGCAGTCGGAACTAGTTTGCTTCGACCCGAGCTTGTCCATAACATCATACTAGGGCTACAACTAGGTTGTACTGCCAGATAACGCAATGACTGCCGGGTACTGTTTAGGCAAACAGTGACGGACAACCCCCTGAATACACTGATGGTGTACATTCATAGCGACCTGGAATGAGATCAAACGCTACCACCGATTAATGTGACAATGACAAGATAAACTTTGAAAGGATTATCTTAATATACTTGACTATGGTAGATACAGATCGCGAACGATTATCTAGGTACGAATGAGCTGACACCTCTAACACTTTGTCGTGTACGAAAGCATTTTAGGTCAAATCTAATGAGAGCAAGAAGTTGTAGGATTTGTTCCTAATAGCTGAATTTCATCTAGTAAAAACATCATATGTTCTTTCATAATGATATACATTAATGTTGGCTACAACAAGCAAATGATACTAAAAATGTAAATGTGAATTTTGTGATATGACAACAAAATTTCGAAAAGTTTCGTTTGATTGTTAAATAACGTCTATAGGAGAAGGTTTAGGGTTGTGTGAGGTTCTGGTAGGCTAAACAATCACAGTGGAGTTGTACATGTTGGTGTAGACACAAACTGCTTTACGAATGGATCGTGTATATAGTTGAATAAATATTGAAACGTGTCAAGCAAGGCAGGATTACTATTATTCTTCAAGATTTCTTCAGTATCTCATAGGGATGGTTCCACATGTGATGAAACAATTACATTGGCACAATTTACCTTTCTAATGCTCTTGTATCGGTTCATACACTTTTTGGATCTGCCTAAGAGCCTGTGAGAAGCAATGGTAGGAAACCATGATAAATGTAGAAAATGTGTAAACGGTAATGCATCGTTAGCTGAGGTGGCAAGAGCGAAAAATGCCATCAGATGTTCAACATGTAACGGAAACCTTCTTTCATAAAACGTATTAACGTAGGGGACTAACGAATAAGTTAGCACACAGCAAATCGCAAGTATTTGAATGATAAAAACCAAGATTGGGTGTGCACTTTTCCCCACTTGCAAGTTCCCCGGATAGAATTACTTTCCGATAAAGACTGATTCGTTTCAGTTTTTCGGAATTTTTATAAGTATGAAGGACTTTAGTATGCCAACCATCAGATCAACTCGAGAAAAGCAGCTCTGACGTTAACCTGGTTTGGTTTACCCACATGAATTTCTGCCAATTGCCATCAAAGTTTATCTTTCGAAATCTAAGCAATCTACTTGCAAACAGTACGTCGGTTTTATATAAGCAAGTGCCAGATATTTCTGTCACATTTAGAACCACGGCTCATTAGCTGAATGTCTTCCATCTCATTTAGTTGCATATATCCTTGAGGTGCGGGTGAATTGGAGTAACTTTACTTACTGCAATCCTGACTAGTGAGTAGTAACACTTCCACTGTGCTCACTGGAAACCATCCGGGGACAATGCTAATTGAAAACAGTGGGTGTTGGGTGTCAAGCTATTGTGACCTTCTAAACAGAACACTTAGATTACTCGCTTGAGCTGTCAAACATTACAATCCTAGAGTTTACTTCAGTTGGTACATAAAGTTATCATAGAAAAAACGCACTGCAGTACATCTATTCTTTCAAAACAAAATTTATTGGAAAAATTCTGGTTATTCGCATGTAACAAGTTCATAGCATTAATAGCATTCATAAGAAATTTACAGATGACAGAAAGTTGAAGATGCTTGTACACTGTTGAATCTGTGTTAGACGATTCAGAAGAAACAGACGGGTGGGAAAATAGTTTCAGTTCAAGACAGCCGGCAATAGGAAGACTGCGAAAGAGAAAATCAGAGGATAACAAAAGGAATAGAAACCCAACCATTGTCTATCAAGCATACGGTAATCGCACTGCAATATGCAACGGATAACAGCTGGCTAGCTTCAACATTGAGAGCTTGAAAGTATAATCGTCATTTCGATGATCACGTTATCTGAATACTCGGTTCGATGTTCCAAATATGCACCTCACGTCTGTGCTTCACTTTAACTACCCATGGAGCAGTTGTGACAAACTCTGGTAGGTTGTTTAAGATTATGCACACCCGTTCACCAACAGAGTGCCCTCTCCAAGTCGAACGGCTCGTTTTCTGTTATAAATAAACTGGGTCACCTTTGCGGGTGTTACTTTTGATAGACATAAGTGTTTTCCTTAAGGTATGCTGGGGTTGATGACGGATCTTACATGCTAACATTACGTGTCCTGCTATATGTCGGCTGTGCATTAATAACTGTCCGAGTATGCGCAAACTCGTTAAGTAGGGTAGGGAACGTAGCGTCGTAACCCATCTTGCAGCCCCACACTGAACATTCTCAATCAGTATAATGTCTGTCACGAGGTGGGAACGAAGGGGTGGAATGTGTAGGTAAAGCTGGGTTCGTATTAGCGAACTGAACATATAATGGTGAAACAGTCTAAAGGAAATCATTCAAATAACCAGGTGAATAGTCCAATCACTGAGTCAGTTTTCTTGACTATTCACAAACTGTTGGGAGACAGTGTCCACTTTGCGCTCCTGTTTTTCACCTCCTAGAAGTGATCTTCACAGCCTTAATGATGTAGGTACATCAGATTACATTTAGACATGTTAAGTGGGAGGCAGTTGTGTGTGTCTGAGCGGTGTAATATGTCAAATTTCTCTGTAGCTTCACACTTTCAGTTATGTTGTCCACTATGGACCAGATGTTAGTGTAATCGGAATGTAAGCAGAACAGAAATTTGACAACCTGTAAGACTTCGAACATAGCTAGAGTAAAAAGCAGAAGTTTTAGTGTGAATTTTTGTGACAGAGTGCTGGATGCAATATATTAAGTTGAAAAGCCCCAGTTCACTTAAAAACTAAAGCAGCGCTATTAAAGGTAATCCGTATGCCAAGAGATATGGTGGTTTTTTTGTACCAATCGAGGATTAAGGAGGATTGGAGACTGAAGATTGTCTACTCAGTCAGAAGCTCTAGATCTTAGAAAAACCCTGACAGTTGATTATCAGTCACCTTCGTCTAAACTTTTTGAGCAGCATGTGAATTGATAATACACGAGCATCTCTCGAAATCCGTGTTAACTCTCAGGTGACAGTGCAAATCAAATGAACTGCTTACGCAGCTGGTTGTCATTCAGGCTGTCCATGACCTTTGAGGTAACTCATGCTAAAGCCTATACTTAGAGGGTTCATTGAGCTCACCGTATTCAAAGATGGGTGACATTATGTACACTTTTGGGCAGCTTGTTTTCTCGAAGAGATCGATTAGAATGTTCAACCTAACAATGTTCAGAACACTGCTTTAATACCACATAAAGAGATGAGGACCTCAAAATGTATTTCCCGAAAACGTTTGTAGTTTTTGAAATGCTGTGTACAGTATGAAAGTAATTCTTCTTTTGACCTTGGTGGTCTTGGTATTAAATGTGGAGCTGGAAGCGAACACACTCAGATAGTAGTTGCCAGACGGTTTTTTTGCTTAAGTCTGTCACCACACCTTTTTGACGCAAGCGAGAAACTAATGCACTACTTTCGGTGTTGAACAGAACAGTGATGTAGAAAGGTTTTCAATCCACAGTATGCTTGTTAGTCAAATCTAGCTGGTATTGACGTTTATCCTTCGTCACAATTGTTGTGCAATACTCAACGTATATTTCCTCAGTTCTTTCTAACTGATGCGTGTTCCAAGCTGACCTGCTCACTGTCAGTAAGTTTCATATGCAGCACAAAAATGAGTGTTCGTGTCTGAGTCTTATAGACTGCATGATCAGAGCGTACCTGCCAGTGCTTCAGTAATGGAGTTCATAATAATATGTCAGTGGACATCAAGTGGAACATATGTTTAAAAACCAGACTTACACGAGTAGCTATGTGTTTTAATCAGAGGTATTCAATCAGATTTGTAAAAGTTATTCTGAGCCTTGATTCAAAGGGAATATGTCCATTTCATTTATTAATTGAAAAACAGTGGCTGTATAGGCATTGCCCGACCTATACTGCTACCTTGACGAGGTGGTCGGGCTTGTGTACTGTTTTGATCCGACGGGCTATGCTGACTAGGACTCCGGTCCTTCAAGGTGAAACCTTGTTAGACAGGCCAAAGGGGAACAGTCAGACGAAAAGCAGTTACGCTCATAGGGTTGTATGTCGCACTGCTGACCGCATAGGAG
>LUCH01002794.1:0-29171 GCA_013368495.1 Paragonimus heterotremus | reverse complement strand
ACCTGTATCCATACTATTTCTAGTTCTTCCGCTCAGTCTTCTTTTAATAATTTTCAACCTTCTTAGAAATGTTTTCTTCTTGGATATTGCACGTAACTGTTAGGGTGAGCGGCGGCCCGAGCCACAGTACCTTTTGGTCGGGCTCATGGCTGTTATGATGATGATGTATATGCACTGCGACAAAAACGTTCATCAATTCGTGGGTCATTATTAATGTACATTGGCCTCGTGAGCGACCTCCCATCGCACGAACCTTCTTACACCTTCACTCAAATGAGAATTCCGAACTAAATCGCGAACTTCACAAGCAGATCGAGAAGTCGTGAACCTGTGATAGAAAAGTGTGAAATCCATTGAGAGCTGTGTGATATGCTAAGCGAGGGACCCATAGTACTGACAGGCAAACCAAACATAAGTGATGAGAAATAGTCCTTGTTGTGGTTTGTGTATGGTTAATGAATAAACAGGATTGTTTTCCTTAAAAAGGGCTCTCCATGAGAAACAAAACTTGATCGATTCCTTCAATGTTCCCTCTAATAGAAGGAGCTACTGTATCCTGAACATGTCACTCTAAAAACTGGACCACAGATTACTGGTGACGACTGTTTTCACCAACAGGAAAGGTCCGCTGCATAGTTGGAAATAATTGCGGACAAATTACGAAATCTTTACTCCACATTGGAGTTAGATGAATTGTATCGCAATAGAATCAAACGATCGGTAGCAAAAACAGCTGCACTCAACGCGTTGCAATCAACGTTTTACTGGCGATGATATTTCTGTTACAACAGCTGCTAATAAATTGATGTCAGCCTCTTGGCCACCGCAGAGTTACCGATCATATATGAACACAAAACGTGGCAAAAACGTGTGTACCAAGTTCTGTTACTAAACTGTTTACTCAGGAGTTTAATTATGCTTGACTGGGATTCATGGATCTGTAACAGTTAACACAGGATTAACCATTCTACGCTGCTGAAAACGGTTCTATATATTCTGAGAAACACAGCAAGATGGCCTATGACCTACGTCCACTGTTAATTGAATAATGAGGACAAGACAACTGGTATAATCTTTTATGTACCTTGAAAATGGGTGAGCATGTCCATGAGGAACATTAATCGTCAGTTAGGTAGTAATTCTTATAGCCGTACGTTTCTGGAACAGTTTTACCGCTTTTCACATGCACGCTATCAAGCTCAGTTTAGACGAATTCTTCTTAGGAGTTGGACCTAGTGATGTAGTCCTCTGACAGTCAGCAATATTTTGTGTGCGAAGACATCGCGCAGGTAAGTCAGTCAGGGATTGGCTGTATTTCTGTACAGTACTGGAGCACAACCTAGACTAACCTTTACTGTATCCTAGGGGAACATTCAAATAATGAGAAAGAGATTGTAATTGTGTTTGTAAGGACGTTATGTTTTTTTAGAGAGTAAGTTTTCAGCTCTAGCAAACTTTTCTAATTGTTACTGAGCGACTTCGTGGTAGTTGTAGTTCGTGGTAGCAGTTTTTTCGCAAGTCACACGCGTAAATTGTAACCTATGACAGTACGCCCTACTGTTCGATCTATCACGATCCGTTAATCCGGTATACTAAATATACAAGAGGGTGGTGATAACTTACGAGTGAATCACATGCCCGTTATAAAATTGTACGACAGCCCCTCTACTTGCCTCATTGGAATATTCCTTGTCAAATCGGACAGAAATTGCAATCGGGTTGCTTTCTATTTTTTGAGGCTAATAAATAATGAGCATCTGACGACCGGAATCTCGCATCTTTTTCGCCTGACAGACTAATTCCTCTTATATCTCCCATTGGCTTCACATGTTCACATTCTACCATACTCGACATATTGAACCTAGACATGACCCCTTTGTCTGTGTTCTGAAAGACGACCCACTACATCTGGATTGCTATACTGATTCACGTTTCACATGTTGTAACTGCTTAACGGGATCTCGCAGAGTATTTGATTTTAACGTGGAATATTGCCACTACACTTAATTTCCGATTTATTACAGTTTGTTTACAAATTCGCAGCCCTGAACTAATTTCCGATCTGCTTCAAATTCGTTTTTACACCATCGGCTGCATGCCGAAAACGTAATTTGAGTATGTACAACACACTGGACGGCAACATCTACTGAACGAAATGAGTATGTGCTGTTAGAGGTTATTCTGTCTTATGCACAAACCATAGAGCGGAAAACCGATAAAGACATCTGGAGTCATCAGCTCAAACATACCTCCTGACAGCGTGTCATGATACTTTTCCCACCAACTCATTTGGCTCGTTAATGCCTAATGCTAACCCAGGGTTTTGGGAAGCAATAGCATCCTGCTGACCAAACGACAATAAACATGATTGTATACATAAATGGCGCAAACCAAGGCCATCCGCTTTTCGTCTGAGATGAAGACAATTTTAACCCCCGTTCCTTTTAGGATGTTGTGTATTTCCTGTTTTTTGTGTCTGTCGAACCAGTGAGAAGAATAAAAGGAACTGTCAGTACCATTATTAAGTCATCGGAAGTTGACTGACTGAAGATGAATGTGAAAGATGAGATCCCGTGCGAGCGACCTTCAATTGTATTATGTCGAATTTGCGACTACTCAGAAGTTCTTCAAAATAATGTTCAGTTGGTTTATGGTGTGCGCCATGACGCAACAAGCAATGGCAACAAAGCGTACCTTAAGTGCTCTTGCATTTTACGGCCTAATCACGGTTTGTTTGTGATTTTACTAATTCACTGTTTGATTGCACCGAATATGACGGGTGGTCCGAGGTTGCTTCCTATTTGTTCAACGACTTCTTTCAACCATTTTGGTTTGTGTACTGAAGCTAAAGAAGACCAGAAGAGAATGGAATTTGCTTAAAAAGCCCTTGTGTTGATAAAAAGGAGTCTGGGTTGGGATATGAAAATATTTGATTAAGTTATCCTGAAACACAATCCAGTTACCTGTAGAACAATCCAACCATGAAATTGGTCAAAATCACTAATGAGTAGCCACGAATAACTGGTCGTTATTAGGTGTGTTTAATATTTTTACTGTTTAAATCCTCCCAACTTACGTTTTTTAAGAGCTGTTGAAAGTGTTGGATTATTTTCCACCATGGTTTAGTTTTAGTGCCAAACTGTGGTTCCAGACAGCCTTCATAGACAAACAAAACTCTCTCGGGCAATCTCCTTACTTTCATTACCCCTTACGCATAAAACCCATCCTCATCCCGTAGGGATTAGACATGTACATTGTGTGTAATACACATCACTTCCATCTGGGTTTGCTACGCAGTTGCTGACAGGTACTGGTGAAGTAAGCACTCTTTTGGAGTGAGCAAAAAATCGCACTGATAGTGCAGTCTCGTTTGGCGGGTTTACTTTGTTTGATAAATGATGGTCTTTCGTACTGTCACCCGATTCAACACAACTCGGTCACACTGTTCGGCAAGGTGATCTAGAAATATCATGGATCTGACAAAGGATAGCCAAAAACGAGTAAACATAGGTGAAGGTGCATCGAGTTAGAATCGGTCTGATGTATCTTTTAGGTCTAGTCTGCATCATCCAGGTAATACTGCCTGTTTTCTTCACTCACTTGGTTAACTGATTTATATGATATGACCTAGGTGGCCTGTGAGTTACTGGATCCATCATGTTAACCTTGGTGACCATCAAGAACACTGGAAGAGGTTCTAAGTTCCTTGCAAAAATGATACTGTACGCCAGCGAGTTGCATTAGTGACTCAGAGATACATTCTGAAATGTTACCTTCTTACAACAAGAGCAAACCTTTAAGTTCAGAGGTAAAGCTGTAACCATCTTTATTGAGTGCGGTCACAAACCATCTGCTGGTGTGTTAAGGCAATTAACTTGAATAATATAGACAGAGTTACAGTAAGTCTGGGAGGGAGCTTTTCTCATATTCACTGAATTCGAGTCTAAGGTGAGTTTAGCTGTGGGAGATTTGTCCTGCAATCAAACTTGCGCCTGTTCAAGATTTAGCACTCGGATGTACTCATTATCTGACAGGTAAAGGGTAAAGGGTTTTCGTAAATTCAGATGTTTTTGTTATGGCTTTAAGTAAAATTTCAAACCTAAAGGACAAATCTTACACAGAGAAACCCTCATAGATCGAACCCACTATCAGGCAGCACAAATCACACAGACACTTTGTACGTAATGCAATCTGCTACTGCTTAGGCTTGCAACGCTTTTATCTCCATGCACTGACGAACTGTCATTTTCGTGTGAACGGCAATTTTGTGTTTCCGGGTGATTTGCATTACAGGAAGAGGCTGAGTAGAAGGATCTTATTCGGAGTCTGCGACCAAAAATTCCGATCTTCGACCTAACTGGCGATAGGCTTTATGAAAGATCTCATCTTCATCCGCTGACATAAGGGTCTGACATACTAGGTCATGAAAGACACGGCGAACCTGAAACCACAGTAAATAAAACACTGACATCTAGTGCCTTACTACCCGTGTACTCTTATACAGACAGCAGATGCACTGACAAGGTGTCCGTCAATTCATTGTGAATAAACCAAGTATCTTGCTGGTAGTGTCTCAGCAACCAGTGTTCACCTATGCTGCTTCCCGGTCGACTGTCCAACAATTGCCTGTTACATTACGACCTATAAGATACCCAAGAGTTCACAAGATTAAACGCAATCTGTTGCACTCTGTATGGAATGTGACAATAACCAGAAGTGTAGCGATGAATATCTAGTGGCGTGCACGCAAACAAAAACTACGATAATTCGAGATATTGCTTTCTCATGTTCATCAGTTTAGTTCGAAATTATTCGTGAATTAAATAACAGATAGAAAATTCTCAACAATTAGGCTGAGCAAGCAGACTTGTTAGGAAAAAATGGACGAGAAAACCTGGTCACCTGACTGAAAAATGCTGGAGCGGTCAAATAGAGACTGACAGAGTGACAAGTGTACTCAGTGTACCATTTGGTTGCCTTCTAAGCAACGGCTAATGGGTTTGTTTCTGAGAATGTCAGTCGCAAGATTTTGGCTGTACGAATTTTTCTTAAACCCATTAACTAAACTTATTGGACAGGTTAGTTTAGTTTGGCTTCAGCAGAATGGCTTCTGATTAAAAACCTCAACAACGATAAGGCACTGACTTTACATCCTGTTGAAAAATCTTACAGTTATAGGTTTCCTACTGTGTATAATTACAACTTGACAGTATTTGGCATCCTATGAGCACAAGTTAATGTTTTCGTATTGGTTAGTTTAGCTCGTAAGCTTTATCCGCAGTAACTAGCTCCCACTCTGTAAATAATATATTCCTTTGTTTACTCGTAAGCAGTGCGATATTCCAACCTGCAGTCACCACATTGCACAGCGCAGTTTATGGCTGACTGAAAAATTTGGAAGAAGTTATCGATATACTGTACTAGTCAGTGACAGTGACCAGTAGCATCAAACACTTGAGGATGTGAGATTACCTTCTAGCCATTCTCGGTTCGACATTCTAGGGCACCGTATACGTCACAACTTTTCCCTCCCAACCTTACAAGCTAACGGATCTGTAGTTCTAATGCTGGGATGCTGAGTTGAGAATCTAATACATGTTCATAAACCTGAAGAATTAGACACTTAGATCACGTTTCGAGAACACTAACTAGTCATCTTCTATGCTGACCGCTTCTGAACATAAATACAGCCGACTGATGTAAGATTCGGTAAACGCAAACAATAACTTGGCGTAATCCAATAAAAATATTTTCCAGTAGGCCTTCCATTGCTAATTGATAAATGGATTCAGAATAACACAACGTTATGGGCAAGTTGTAATACTCTACGTTTTAACTAACTAGGATGGCCTTCCTCAAGAGTGTTGTAGACGAAATCACATTAACAAACGAACAGATGTCACGTAGATTATTGCAACTTGATCGTAATGTTGTGTTATTCTCAATCCATTTGTTAATAACATGTAAACACAAAGCCCAAACTGTTTGACTTCATTCGTACTGAAGTTGGCGCGAATATCTCACAGTGTTAATCCAGTTTGTCACCGAATTTGAAAACCTGTGATTTAGTCTAGTCCTGAAAATGACGTCCATTCGGGTTCAAAAACGTAGATTTTGTATTGGTTTCATCGTTATTGGCAAACAAAAAACAGTGACTAAATGGCAAAAAAGAAAATTAACTTATTGTTGCAAGTTGCTCGTCTGCTTTATTTGTAAGGTTTGTGCAACTTTACTGTCACTTGTTCGAGTCCAGCTATGAAAACTTGTATAAGTTGCGTTTCACTCCTTTCACTCCTTTTTATCCTCAAACATGATGTGTTTCTACTTGTTTATTTTACAATTAGGAATTAGAGTTAACAGCTGATGTAGTAATGCCAACCACAGTTACGTAGACTTTGTTTTACTAATTTAGCAAACGATAGCGTGAATTTGTTTGCGTTTTGTTCGATAGTTTCTAAGGCTTAATCGATCTCATAATTCTTAATGCCATATTCTTATCAAATCGCTTAGCCTGTTGGTTTTTTTACTTAATTCTATTTCCGACGCAAACAACCAAATGGCGTTGGTACTTCTATATTATGGAGGTGTGGTTCATACTTTTTAACTTTAGCAAATGACGAATAACTTAAGGCAACATAAGGTAAACTACCATCAACTTTTTCACAAAAACAGTGGAATTCTTGACTAGGTATTAAATGCAATTCTTGTTTACTATAAACCTTTGAAGGCTGATTTGCAACAGCATTCTAAAGCCTAGCCCAGAAGCATTAAGAAGGTCTGAGTATCATCTGTTCCTGTTCTCTCTTGATCAGTAAATAATTTCATCATAGATAGGCCTTTAGTTTAATGATAACAAAATAAGCACTATTTCTGAGCCATGTTAGCGCAAACTCAATGGTGGTCTTTTGTTGAATTGGGCAATTTTGCAGTTTGATGCTAAAGGTGCTCAGTTCATAAACGTTAGTTTGTGATATGTCTCGAACACTTTTATATGTGAATGTGTTCAAACAACAAAATTTCCTTTGTTCCATAATCATAATTTGAACCAACCACTTCGATATTCACCCCTATCCCGGACTTGAATACCATCTGTTTCACTCAGATGCGCAACCTGACATGCCGTGAAACGTATCCTCAGATTTTTGATTCTAAGCATCGTATCGTCTCACTTGCATGGCACACAAGCAGTGGTTCTGTTGACGCGGATTCTGCTTCGCAGCTGGACGTTCAGATGTCCGCATATATGCGATTTGAAGGCACATTTGGAATCGCAGACAGTAAGTTCCTGTTTACACGTGACAGTTTAATTTCCGATGCAGGAATTTAGTCAGTTAGTTTTCGCTTGAGAATACAGCATTCATCTCCATTTTATTTCTATTGTTACTAGAATGACATTTAGATGCACCCGTAGGGCAGACAATACGTCATGTTGCACAGACATTTTACGTGTTTATTTTTGGTCTGCTGTTTAAAGCGTTAAGAAGAAGGGTTGGTAGACAAAAATGTAGGGTAACACTTCGAAGACTGGTCAGTAGGTTGCCGGCCGAATGTAGATTAACTGTGTTTGTCTAGTTAACTTGTAATGCTGATACAGACCTGATAAAGAATTTCTGTGACAGGCACGTTAAGCAGGTTCACTTGCAGGGAAAATATGGCGAACAAGCTCGTTTTCATCATGTTAACTTCATACATAATAAATATGAAAATCTTAGTCACGACAGAAATTGATGGGTCTCGACACACTGTGAACTTAAGTTTACCTCGGAATTGCTGAGGGAGATATTACGGTTTTGCAACCTTGTTACAGAAACGCAAACTTAAGTGCGCACAGAAATTCGGGCTTCTCAACCGAGTTTATTTGTCGTATGTAACCATCCAGATGTCACATTTTACATTGCTGACTTTAGAACCTATGGCACTGCAAATTAAGTCGAAAGCGGCATTAAATTGATTCTGTAATCATAATCGCCCAGTTAGGGCAAAATTTCACTGGAGATTGTACATCATTTTCCATCCAGGAATCTAGTTCGGTGATACGCGTACATCCTTCTCGACCAGCTTCCGGTTGGTCCACATTAATAAACGACGTATTGATGTTCTTCCAGAGGGTCGTTCTTAAAGCCATATCGATTCTTCTGGTCAACAGTACACTTACGACGTTGTCATTGTATGTGCTGTTACGGTCGACTATTTTTCGTTTAACTCTGCAGTCTTGATGTTTGAATTTACTGGGCTGTAAATGTAATTGGATGCCCATTCCCATGAAATGTTTTCATAAAAGCTTGAAACCCGTGCATAACACATCATTAATGCAGATTTTTTAGATTTCATTGACGGTACCTCTGATCACGTTTCGTTTCCAATTTACTCATACGAATTTGTGAAAGTTTGTTTGGAACCCTTTGAAGATCCGTCCCCAACGCATGACCCGCTGGAGCGACCCTATCAAACTTATTATGAATACATTATGAAGTCTGTTGGCCCTTTTTGGTTTGTCTCTATCCTGTTATGAACTATTTTTACTAAGGAGTCAGTAGATATGCTACCATCTACGATTTACAATATGTTGTCTACATCTCGCTAGCATGAAGTGCACAGTTTCACAAACCCTGCGAATTTTGCCTGTTCTAAAATTATTATAAATACATGGAAAACTTATGAATTCAATAACGCGCCTGTTACAGAGTCATTTATCCGTCGATACATCTTTCGATCGAGGTAGAATTGCGTTCTGTTCGCAAGCTAATAAAAGCCTTCACCAATGTATACAGATGTCAAGACGTACGGTTTTACGATAGAGTTTAGGGGTATATGACGACAAAAATTGAATAGTACTAGTCAAGCCAACCTAACTTCGTTTTTGAGAGACTTGTCCGATCAATTCGTTCAAATTCAGATGAGTAAAGTAGGTAGCACGTCATCCCAAAAGGATAATGTGCTTTTTGCATAAGTACTTCTCACCTATTTTCACTCAATCTGTATGAGTAAACTGGAGTTAGAAACCTTTCGTCACTGTGATGCACAAGAATTTTAGTGGGTAAGAAAAGTGGTCATTTTGTAATAAACTTCAACAAAATCACCGATGGAGACTGGAAATCAGTTGTGAATTATCGTTTGTACACTGAATTTCCCCCGTAATTGTTTGTTTGCATTTGGATATCTACGGATTTTTATCTTATGACGTGATCCAGGTGGAACCCTTTCGTACACGAGTGTAAGAACAGCAATATATACCTGATGGACTTAAGCAAAACATTACTGTGGTTTGCAGTTTGGAGTGAACGTTCAGATTTCCTCCTTGTTTTCTCAAGTCACCAAGCCGTCTACGTTGTATATGAATTTAAGTTCTATTTTCAAGCAGATTCAAAATCTACTTGTTAAGATGGTCTGCTTAAACAGTACACTCAGTTTTTCCCGCCTTGTGAAGAAGTTGAAAAGTTTTATGTTGGAACCCACATTTATGCTTAGTCACATCTCTCTCCCTTTCAATGATGCTAATCACTAGGTGGCAACTAGTGGCTAATTTAGTCTCGTTAGCCGTTCTCATCTACCCACCAAACGCTATTTCTGAGTCACCAGCCTCGATGTGCTTGTTATGGCCAATATGTAGTTTGGTAGTCTTTTCAAACCCCTTAGGGCTTGCTGTCACTCACCAATCATGTGAATTCCACATGGCTATCTAGGCTAAACTATATTCATACCAATCATGAACGGGATGCAGACTGGACAAACATACTAGTGTGTGTGTGTGTGTGTGTGTGTGTGTGTGTGTGTGTGGACAAAAGGACAAACATACTGCCCGAGTTGTCGGAATACTTACTCTTGATACTCCCTCGCATAGACTTCAGTATTCAGGTTTACTGGTGTGTGGGACAGCTGTATGTACAAACTAACACATAGTGCATGCATCGTTAATGAACAAGACAATAAAATGAAGTTGGGGACATCTGCTCCATCAGTAGGTTACCCATTCGAGTAACAAATGGAGCAATTCGTGCAACAATTCGACGCCTTTAGGTTAGTGATGGACATCACATTCTACGTTTACTGGCAAGAGTAACAGGAAGTGAGGGAAAAGTAATAAATGCTTTTCAGCAAGGCAGCAAAATGGTGAGGATCAATTGTTTCGAACAGATGCTATTGTTAGTTTGAGCCTCGATTCTCCGCGTAATCGGTTACCTTGTACTGTGTGCCATTAAACTCGTCAAAATGTGTTATGGAGCAAAATAAGTGCACTGTTACGCAGCGACATGGGAAGGTAACAACAGAGGTTAAAGTAAATTCAGCACAGGGTACAATTTGAACCTAGTGTTTAATTTGCAATAAACCTGAATATGCAGTAATGTTAACAAGCACTTCGAATCATAAATCCTGGCCAAAAAGCCAGCGCAATAGGACAGACGTATCGATGCCAGTCTAAAGTGGATTCCATTCAGCTCGATGAACGCTTCTTGTTTTTCCCACTGTCAGGAACACCGCTTGCCAGATAAACTGGACAACTGCAGTCTTAAACATTGTTACCTATGCCTAGCTTGTCAAACAGGTATATCCTACTGCGATTGTCTTCGGGCTAACCCAAGGGGAAACGCACAACGCGGTTGTATTCACAAATTTACTCTGGCTGGAATGAGTATCATCAATGATGTTTCTATCAATCATAATGTGAAGTCCATGAAATTACTACTTTTCTCTTCATCATTAATCACTGCGAAACATCGTGTACACATGGTCGTTCCAATTTGGTTTGTATATCTCCAAAACCCAGTGGGAGCAACAAAAATATCTACGATCGTCTGTCAAGGATTCTGTCACTAAATTCCAAATTATGATGTTGATTTTAGGACAAAATACCAATAAATTTTCTTTGATGACCATCAGGTTTCCAACCAATATCCATAGGTGTGGAACTTCCACAAACTTTTAGCATAACAAGATATGCATAGCGGACGGCATACAGCGATGATGGATCAAGCATGGCAATGTGAGAGTCGACGATGTCTTTCATGAACAACAATTAGAATCAGTAGTTGGGTCACCAGAATGCACCTTTGGGACAAAAGCAAATTAATAGCTGAAACCAAAATGCCTGTTGTGTTAGGTTCTACGAGATAGGTGGGAAGCGTTTGTGAAGAGGGAAAATCGAACATCAGATAAAACGAGCAGAATCGACTAACCTATTTAGTCTTTGAGAAGCGCGACCAGTATGGAATACCCACTCGAAAATGACAAAAGCAGGTGGCGGAATATAGGCAAAGTGTGGAAGACGTTAATTTTAAGTGTAAGCTACAAAAAGACTATCGAAAAGGTTGAAGTGTTTACTGAAATGAATAATTCCATGCCACCGGGTAAAAAAAGCTTTAACCAGGCTTTCAACTATCACGAACCATAGATAACACTTGTCGTTTAACTTGCTAAGGGTTTTGTTTACCTATGTTATTATTCATGTTATCTGGTCCTGGCAAACTGTTAACACGTTCGTTTATTAGACCAACGTGTCGTAATTCCCTGATCAGTTTTAATGGGGTCCATATGAAAACGTGAGTATGTAAGAAGTCGAACTCAAATGTAAGCTTTTTAAACTGCCTGTTCGACTTCGTAACACTGCTGGGACGTCACAGACCAATTAAAGACTTTTGCCCCCTGTCCCTGGCACGAAGACTGACAAACGCTAGACCTGTCATCATCAAGCTTACTAAATCTTTCACGCTACTCCATAACCAATTAAGATAGAACTAACAAATGCTCTTTAAAAATCAACGACCTCCCTTCAAGTATGTATGCACTCTGGCTACACGCAGATAATGCAGCCTGAGATGACAATGCGATTCTCGTTGAACGATTGACGTTATCCCTAAGAAGGTGACTTTTCGTTCTCAGGAAATCTGAATATTACTAGTGGAAGTGTAACAGGCAAGCCAGACATCCTGGCTTCGTGTACCAGCTACACTCGTAACCCAACTTTGAGCAAGATGGAGACACAGGGGGACAGCTTTCTTCTGAAGTAAAGGTTCCAGCGACAGTCCTGTGAAAGGAGACAATAGAGACAATCCTGAGCCAAACGCCCAGTAAGACATGCACACGA
Source organism: Paragonimus heterotremus (assembly GCA_013368495.1). NCBI lineage: Eukaryota > Metazoa > Platyhelminthes > Trematoda > Plagiorchiida > Troglotrematidae > Paragonimus > Paragonimus heterotremus. The sequence continues at coordinate 17,089 of LUCH01002794.1, read as the reverse complement.
CTTACACAATCGAAAACAAAAGTGGCGCCAACAACATGGCAGCACGATGCGTTACAGAATTAAATAAGTTGATCTCTAGGTGGCCTAAACTGACCAAGGTATTAACAACTTAATCAGTGTTAGTACTCTGGCCGGTAAATCGTTAGCAAGCAAACAGCTAACATTGCTGAATATACAGTTACTGATGAGTAGTAGGGGATTTTTGTTTTCCTGTAGATTGAACATCCTCCACAGTTGATCATAGCTGCGGCATTCCTATAGACTTCCAGTCGGCCCCATTCGAACAGCAGAAGCAATAGACCGGAGTTTTGCTCTCATTAGAACTCGTCACTTGTTTGCCAAGGCCGAGACCGTGAAAACCGTGTCGACCACTGCCATCAATTGTGGGTGATATTCAAGCTATTTGAAAACCAAACTCCCCTACAACTCATCAGCGATCAAAATACCTCTCAAGAAGTTAACGATTTCTGTGGTTTCAACTTGGAGAGAAGTCCTAGTCAAGAGGTCATTGATTGGGGTTAACAGACAGTAACTGTGTCTCTTCTCGAGGCGATCGGACAACCTGATCATTACTCACAAGCGAAAGTGATTTAGTGTTAACATATGATAATTCGGTCGTGCCAAATGTGAAGTCATTGGCGCAGTGCTAAACACGGTTGCCTCATGAACAGCGTGTCCGTGGTTCAGGTCCCGCCAGTGGCGATGAAATGTACTATTGACTAGCTCTAATGAGAGCGGAACTCGAGTCTAGTGCTTCTTTTCGAAATGGACCGACTGGAAAGTCTATGGGAATGCGGCAGCTGCCATCGATTGTGGGTGACCTTCACTCTTTAGGAATATACCGTTATTTTATGAGGTCCTAGTTTACAAATATTTCGACTGACCTTATTCTGTTGGTGAAACACGTTGACTTACCGTTGAAATTCATCATCATCATCATAGACAGAAATACATCTGTACTTGGACTCCATTAGGTGCGTAGTGATAGAAGACGAGCTAGACTCTACCGAGCGCCGAGTTAACCAAACCGGATGATGCTCTCGAATGCGTTCAGACAATCACCGTGTCGTGCGGCCTACATAGCTCGTTCCACAGGAACAAACGATATGGTATACACAGTAAGAGGCAACCTGAACAGGCAATGTATCTTTCAATTAAGGGTGCAAAATCGACATGGAATTAAACTGAACGCCCAGTTTCGTTGCAAAATAGGTCTTGCTTAGGGCTACGCTAAGTTTGTTGATTATACTATCTGATGCATTATCACCCTTAAAGGGTAATGAAATATAAATAGACTTTTTCTCTACATTGGGCTGATTGTTCGATTTTGTGCTATTTGACATATGCCTGTGAATAAACTGTTTGGGATAGCCGTTTTCAACTAGTACTTCAAATATGAATTGTTTTTCTTCCTCTAGAATGCCATTCGAACATATTTTCTTAGCTCTGTCGATCATACATCGGATAAGATTAACTCTGTGTCTTTATGGTACAAAACTATAAAAGTTTGTATAATGTCGGGTCCATGTTAACTTACGGTGTACTTTCCTCTGTATCGTCTTATCTGAGCGGTGAGACAGGAAGACGTCTAAGAACGAGATACTTTCGGGTGACTCAGGCACCCTGGTGAAATGGATATTCCTATGGGCTGAGTTGAACAGTTGCAGTATTTCCCTGGGGCTTATTGATTCATCACTCGCACAGATAATATCATCTGTGTGTCGTTTGTAAAGAGTGAGCGAGTTAATCGTGGTTGCTAGCATACCACTTTCAATCTTTGCTATAAAAATATCAGCTAGTAATGGTCCTAATTGTGATCCCATTGCTACCCTGTCCTTTTTCGACATAGTCTACTGGAATATTGGAACTGAAAATTATAGATACAACGATATAACAACCTTTTCTATTCTTCTTTGGGTAGTCCCACGTTTATGGAGTTGTTCTCAAGATAATCACCTAGAAACTCAAGTGTTCCCGTGAGAGGGATGTCATTGGATAAGGATATTGCGTCAAATGAGAATATTCTTTTTCCTGAAACTTTAAGCCGCTTCAAGGTTTCAACAAATTCGAAAGAATCACACAAACTGTGGATCGCCATCTGTCTCCTTACAGGCTCTAACATCCCAGCTAGCCATTTCACACTTGCATGATATGGGGAATTACTCATGTCTCAGATTGGTCGTAAAGGTATTCCACTTTTGTGGACCTTAGGCAAGCCGTAAAGTCTAGGGATAACAATGTCCACTCTCGAAAACCTACTTGAATCGATAAGTTCCATTTGTTTCAAACATTCCTATGATTTTGTTAAAGCTTTCTTTATAGCTATAGTTTTATCCCTCTCGTTATCAATCCTTACAAATTTGGTTGCATCTTCCAGCAACAAGTTCATTTTAATTAAGTAATAAGTCTAATCAAGAATGACAACTCCTGCACCTTTATCAAGCCTATATATTATGATCTTTTCGTTTTACCTTAGAGATGCAAGTGTAGATAAATACTCCCTTGTCAGTAAGTTCCTAACTACTGCTTTTTGAATAAGGTGTTGATAACAAGACAGGACTAAAGTGGACTTCGACATTTATACGTACAAATCTGATGATGGTTGAAGGTCACTCAGTTAGTCATAAAGGTTCTCAAACTTAGTCTCTAGATCTAGTTGTCTAAACCTAGGCATAGGATAGCAAAATTTTGGCCCAAATGACAGTACCTGAAGAGAAAGCCTATCCAGTGTTGAAGATAAAAAGTTATGCACGTACCTTTCGGGGTTTTTTTGAAATTCTGCCTTCGGCTTAACTGGATTGATTTGATTACGCAGTTTAGCTTCTCTCTTATCTTGCATTCTGGCCACGATCTGTTGAACATATGTTTCAAATTCGACAACCTCAATGTGTGTTAGTTCTTTCAATATTCTCGCCGCATTGTTCTGTTTCGCTTCTAAATTAATTGCTGTGTTGGTCAGTGTGTCGTTCTTGTTCGACGCTTAAGGCTGCAATGAAGAGCCCTTAATAATGATGCGATTTCGCCTCAGGATTGACCAACATTACCTCAGAAATTCTAAACGGTTGACGCATTGTTCCAAAAGCCGAAAGGTTACGTCCGCTTTTGCCAACTTATTAAGTTCTTTTAGTACGGTGGGGTTTTCGGCTTGTTTATATTGTAGAAAAATACCCGGTTTGGGCACTGGAAGCAAAACTGCAGCAAAATTGTGTGTTCAGTTTAATCCCACACCGATTGTGTGCTCTCAGTTGAAAGATATGCTACCAGCTCATGCTGCCTCTTACTGTGTATACCATTTTGTCTGTTCATGTGGAAAGAGCTATTTAAGCCGCACGACACGGCGATTGTCTGAACGCTTTCGGAAGCATCATCTGGTGTCGTTAACTCGGGGCTTAGTGGAGTCTAGTTCTTCTTTTATCATTACGCATCTAATGGAGTCCAAACACTCAGTCGATCCCGATAAATCATTCCATTCTATCTATCACGGTCTTGGTTGACAGTACATCAGTGGTTCACACTGATGCTTCACTACCACACAACCACGAAGGAAAAAAACCTATATACGAGAAGAGAAGAAAAAAGAAGGGAGGGCAGAGGGAGCCCGACTAATTAAAATACCTACGTCTGTATTCAAACATACAGCATCAAGACGCCTTCACCTTGCTGACAAATAACCGAATTGTAAGTAAAAGTGAGACATCATTAGCAACAGTCTCCTTACGGCTATAATTGCCCCGCATCATTAAACGAACTGACTTCACAGACAACTCGGGCAAACAACGGCAACATTCACGCCAGTGTGCTGGAATTAGAGATTCAGTCTGTAGTCGTTACGCGAGTGGTTCATTAGACCAGAATATTAATACACAACAATAACATTGTGTTCTAAACACAGTTTTACGGCAAGTCTGAAAAAAGACGATGTCAAGATTAAGACATTTCGAAATAACCGGTGTACAGCAGGTGACCACGCATTGGGCAACAAGCAGCCACGGCAAATGCTCAAGGTTGTACAAAAAGTAAACGAATGAGACACACTGTTTTGACAGGGTAAGAGTTGGAACAAAGTGTGCATCTCGTTTAGAGTTTCAGTAGAAATAGACGTGCACTATAGACCGGTGCAAGAAAACTAATCCTATATTCAATGGTTTATCCTGTCAGAATATGACGGCGTTCAGTCCGTCGTTCTTACTATTTTCAAATACAGCGCTAATTTGTTTTCTCACCTCAGTGGCTCATAGTTTCCAAGATAATATCTTCTCAAAAAGTTACTTGTTTCCTTCTTGCTAGGCAATACTATACCCTACCAGAATTGTATTCCTTCAGCTACTCACCCAGTATTGTCAGTCTAATCCCACAGTGATTTTGCGTTTCACTTATTGATTTAACTGCAGTTTTTGCAGTTGAATCACACTTTTGGTAGTATTTTTCGGACGTTTTCAACGGACTTTAAACACTTTGGGTCATTTAATTACCCACGACAAGATTGTTGGGGTTGGATTTTCTGAACCAACCTGTCTTTATTTTTCTTAAATTTCTAAAAAATTTCATGTCTTCAGGCATAAGCCGTTGGTGTAGGTAAGAGCTCCATAATTGGTCTACTCACCTATGTTATATATTTATCAGTTTACTTTGTATCATCCTCGAAGTTCGCTGGTAGGTGTCACTAGGTGAATAATTGTCAATTTTATGGACTCTTGCGTGATACTGCATGTTTGCTTTCTGTATGTTCACAATTTATCAGTAGGCTATTTGCTAATCGAGGATTCGAAATGGTCTGTCGACATCAGGCTGGGGGAAAACACAGAAAGTGGTAAAGCACATGAATTGCTGGCTGATCTGGCTTTCGTACAGACAACAGCAACCAACCTGTCATGTACGCAATCAACCCTGTCTGACACTTGACATCTTCTAAGCATCTAAGGTCGATTGGGAATCATATGAATGAAATATGTAAAACTGGTCACTTTGTAGACGTCAAGCACATGCCATCCAGCACACGCATTTATACATGTGCATCATATAAAAGGTTTCTTGCAACTTACCCTCAGGATGCCTTCAAAAAGGGCACTGAAGAAATAACTGAAGTAACTGGACCCTCTTCTATCTCATTGTTACTGTTCGTACTGGTTATGCCAACATGCTTTTTACTTCACTTGAGTGGTGCTCACATGAATCACCTTGTGTTTCAAAGCACCGGAATGAGATGATGACCTAAGTGATATGATTTACTTCTTGTGAAGGATTCAACCCATCAGCCTAAGGTTACTTGTTGGAGGATGGGATAATTAAAGGAGTTGCATGTGCTTTGTATACACTTTAACTCAATAGGGTTATACTGAAGATTACCCTATCTGACTTTAATACACATCAGTATTCATAGAGTAGACTATACACAGTCAGTTTGTTTATTCCTGTTCAGTCTGGTTAACAATATTGCTGACATAGCAACCATGCGGTGAAGAATATGGGTGTTTAACGAAAGGTCAGGATAATTAAGCCGAATGGTGTGGACGTAATCAACATGTGAACTTGACGCAGCGATATACACAGATAAGTTAGATTGACAGGAAGTAGGTAGAGAAACTTCTGTTTAGATGCCAAAGAGTTGTGGTGGATTGTAAGTGGAGCAATGAAAATTTCGGCTGTAAATTGTCAGATTATAAGAGAACCATACACTAAATATTTCAAACGTCGGTCAATAAGGTCACTTATGTTATGTCCGAACTTTGCCCTACTGTTGCTATGTTTGTTTGATAAATATTAATTGTATTAATCTGGCACAACTTGCAGTCCAGTTACAAACGAGGTCAACATACAGCAGATAACTAGCTTTTTATGATTGTGCGTTTTAGAAGTTGCTCAGAGGATGTGCTGTTTCCAGTCTATGGAGGCTTAATTCACAGGATAATTTTTTGATTATTTTTTTGATACACCCAGTCAACTTAAGTGAGAGTAAAAGAGCACTTGAAATGTCAGGCTGTTCAGCCCTCAGAATGACATTCCATTAATAGTGTTGTCCCTTTTCGAAGTTGATCAGATAGAGCTGGTATGAACTAGGTCCAAATCTTGGAAATCCACCTCACAACCATACTAATGACTGCCATCACGAGGAACGTCTTTATGGTCGGTGTGATACATTGGGAACGAGCGACGACGAGGAAAAGGATAGCTATTTGTTCTATCCTCATCCAGAATATCTCTAATTCTAAACAGAACTAAGAAAGGCAGTGGATTCCGGTTTATGTGGATGAGCCGTATGAAATCTATGGCATTTTTGGTTTAAATTGATGAAAAAACCTTCCATTCGAGATGAACCATGTCTAAACGGTCAACTGGAATGACTACAGGCACACATTTTTCAGAAGAGTTGCTGGTCGTCCAGTTTGAGTAGTAAATTCAACAGTACAAAATGAACAAATCACACCGTTATCGACCGTATTTCGGTTTGGTGTATGCTTCAACATTTGTGATGCGGTGGAAGCCAAATGAGTGATACTTGTTCATAAGTTGAAAACAAGACTTTTGCACATCCATTGCGCGTTTTGAACATTCAGTATTTCCATTTAGTTTTCTGCGGGTTGAAAAAACTCATGTAGTTATTTTGCTTCCATTTTTTGTGATGTCGGTTTTTAAATTATTCACTTTTTTAACTAAACCATCAACCGTCGAGAGTTCCCCAGATATCTTATTGCTTTCGAACAGAGAACTTTAACCGTATGGTTTAGTTGATCACTGTTGAACAATTACTTCAATACTGGTTACATACTAATATGAATCATAGTGACAGTTAGAGGTTGTTTTTAGCCTGGCTAATAAAGTTTTGTATATATCTTAAAACTGTTTGGAACTATTTACATGGAAATGCAGCTGTATTTTTTCACTAATGAAACGTTTTTAGATGGTACACTGACATTTCCTGTAACTGGTGGCATGCGGTTGCAGAAGACTGATGTATGACATGCTGATTTCAAGTAAAGACAGTGGTTTCTAATTTGTATATCTTGCCCTTTATAGATACTTCAGAAATTCTATGTTTTGCTCGTCTGGTCTGGAGTGTTTTCTGGGACAAGAAAGCCTATTTACGGTTATTGACGAATTGTCTTAAAAATCGGCAAGTTGATGCCGCTTTGAGGAAATTCCGAGTAGTCAGTGATATGCTGATACACATTTGTCCGACAACCACCTTTTCTTAACCCACTGTCATTTTCCTAAGACTTCTGAGTTTGTATCCTTAATAAGTAGTTTGGGAGATTTGTGAATTTAGATGAGACTCAACTTTGAAAAGTCCGTGCTTCGGGTGGATTGCAACCAGCGACAGAAACACCATGCCTGAACATGGCAAGCGTTCTAGCGGCTCGCTAGCTCAGCTGGTAGAGCGCTTGCCACGTTCAGGCTTGGTGTTTCTGTGGCTCATTCGAATCTAGCCGAAGCCCTGACTTTTCACACTTGGGTCTCATCCAAAGTTCCGTTTTAACCGCCAGTATACTATCCAGTGTAGCCGAAAATGTTTATTCAAAATCATGAAGTGGCTTCCGGTACACTGGTTTTGAAGTAATGATCACAGTTTGACAGGAATGTCCTATTTAGTACACATTCTAGCTAAGCAAACCTGTCACTGTCAAGTATTTCAAATCGGTTAGTCAACGGCTGCGTGTAGAGTTCCCACATGAAAGCCCTCTTCTGCAATATAAACGATCCGATAGTGTCATCTCGTCAGCCTGTAACGTCGCTGACAAGATATCCGCACACACTGTCCACCTTGTTGTGAATAAATTATACTTCTCTTGATAGATCTTTGTACCATCCACCACATTACGACGGAACTTCTTGTAAACAGATAGTCGATTTCATTGTTTTTCAGCACTTTAAAACAAGCGTTTTTTCTGACACAAATTAACCTCTCACTTTGGTTGTATTGCACCATTAGGCGCGTTATCGTGTAAGTAAATATTTATACTCAACTGGTCTTACTCCTATTTCTCTGTTTGATATCCACAAAAGCTTCATCCAAGTGACTTGGAATTAACTCTGAACGTGTGTGTGTGTATGACTGACACTGACTGTGGCCGTTTTTCAAATTACCATTGGTATAGTGTAGCTCGTGTTCCCTGGGTTACTTCTGTCTCTTTTGCTGAATGTGCTCACACAAACAGATGAGAGTTTATATTTGAAATTATATAAACTGTATTGTTGACTAGACTTAGTTTACAGCTGTTTTATGTATATTGAAGTGAATGTAGCTGTCCAGTAACTCCGGTTCTGTTAGTCTAAATTGTCATCTTATAAGAATTTCTCAAAGTAAGATTTTTGTTCCTACACTTAAGCACTCGCGCAAGCTGTTTGTTCCCCAGTAAACTAATTCGTCAATACTTTTCGTAAAAGTTACAAAAATGGAAAAACAGTTTTAGCCTACCAAACTGCTTGTCAGGAATTTTTCAAAAGAATAACCGAGGACGTTGATTTTGACAAGTTGAATACTACTGATAATTTCTCATAGCTTTCTCGTTTGGATGAACATTCTAGTCGTGTTTCAAATAAAAATGGGTTCACCTTTGTTGACATTGTCAGCTGAAGAGAGAGAGCATGAGCCGGAGTTCAAATCCCCTCCGTGGCAATACCGACGACCCCTAACAGCAGCGAACCTGGGGTCTAGACGTTTTATGAGGGCGATTGGGTAAAAAACCAATCTAACCACACAAGTTTTCGTCATTATTGAATAATTTGTACTTCAGGTATTTAGTTGTCACTTCCGCTCCCACTTTTTTATACATAGTTCCAGTAATTCATATAGGTTTGCCACATAGTTTTAAATAGTAGTCTGTGGAGGTTAACATGGGTTACCATAATGACTGTATTATCGACAGTCCATAATTAAAATACAAACGAGGCGTTACTGGCTGTTATTTTATTCTTTCGTTGTTTGCATGCACGTACACAGTTTTGTTCGACTGGTCTACCAGAGTGGTTTTGGCTGATAAGGTACCTATACTGTGTACTTATTAACCAACTAGAGGGACAAAGTAACAAACAACAGTTTCCGACAACTCAACAACAGACCAACCTGGTTATATGGTTTCAAAGGGTTAAGAATAATATGTAACGACAGGAGGAAAGTCAGTATGACATCACTGTCTAATGTAAAATATTTTCGAATCCCAGAAGCTTACCGTTTAACAGCTGAAAGGGTGTGTCCTCAATGTCACTGATGATCCATTTGCGGTTTCACATAAGGTTACGTCACTGGTTTGGACTTAGGGTTGTGAGTGAACACGCAGGTTGGTAATGTTCTTTGGCCATGACAACTGTAAGCATTTTTCAGACTGGTCGTGTGAACAAGGATTCAGATTGCATAATCTAATAGCAACCACTTCAGTGGTAGCCAACATACTTTATCTGATCAGTGATTTTTAACTGTCTGGAACTCTGCAAACATTAGCAGAAAGCATATGTGGAGTCGAACTGGTGAACAGTAATGACCAGATGCGGACTAACTGATTTATTGACGTACTTTGTCAAAACTCTCCCCAATCACTTTGGAGACTGTTTTTTTGATCCGTCCAGACAAACCCTTGGTAGTGAGGTTTACATATTCTTTCATAGGACAGCAACAGAATAAACATACAGCTAGGTATTAATCAACGTCCTGTGTAGCAACAGTAGAAGGAGTTTGGTGATCGAGCCGCCAGGAATGTGAGTTTGAGGATTGGATGGGGTGGATAGTTGAGTGCCTCTCCCATGACGTCGTTCTTGGCTAGTAGGTGGATAATTACAGCTTTCTTCACAACACTAACCGGAGCTTATAACATATTTACGATCATCTTGCAGATTTTGAAGTGATCAAGATGGTCACGTACTCTTAAGAAGTTAGTAACAGTTTTAAGTTTGGCTTGTTGCTAACCAAATCAAATTTGTATTGTTCCGTTGTTTTTCTGTTTTACTGTCACACAATTACTGAAACTTGTGTGCTGCTATGCAGCGTGTTCTAAACGTCCACCAGAACGTTCTTTGCGTTTGAACTTGTCCGATGTGACGAGTTTTCTGAACATGTTTCAAGAGTAAATATGGTAGAGGAATACGTCTGATGATGCGAATGATTACAAATCCAAGCAAAATATTTTCAAACGTCAATACAAAAAGTCGCTTTCTCACGCCTAACAAAAACAGATAGCGTCAATTGACTGACTTAGTTTACCTGTGGAGGTTTCTACTACTAATGACCTCAATGCGGATCGTTTATAGACTTCATCAGTCTGACAGTATGTTTTTAAATTTCACCTGAACTTTATAAATACATTTTGTAGTCAGTTGTTTTAGCACGGATGTAAGTAGATTAAACTAAACCTTAGACTGAGCGGTATGCTCATAAATGAACTTGACGGTCTCTGGCTATGAGTCGTTTGTAAATAACTAACGGATATCTAACAAACACACGTGCTGATTGTTCACATTAATACTGGCGAATAGGTTCCAGTTGTTTTGCTATGTATCATGCTTTGCTGTGGCACGGTGAATCGCATATTTAGAAAATCAGCCGCAAGGATTGGATATATTTGTGGATCTTAGATGAATCAAATGTACGAAGGATGTTAGATCTAGTCGACTACAGTAGTTCAAACTGTGCATTCGTTGCCACTGTTATTTACAAAAGCCGTTCAAGACAATCGACAATTAAGTATTCAGTCACACTGGTTATGCTCTGTTAAAATTTAGGTCGGTATAAGTTGCTGTGATCTGAGGAAACGCTAGACAATTTTAAATGTGATTCCCTCATTCCATGTACACTCGTCTGAGAGTGTTATAAAGAAGTGTCTAACAGTAATGAAGGCTTTAACAACAAGCTGAACCTGTTGGTCTTGACGGCAATGATTTACTAAGGCTGTAGATTGCTCCGAAGCATTAGTTAAAAGAAGAGCAAACTGATTAGTCTAGTTATGAAATTGCGCAAACGGGTCTTGAGTTTGCATGGTCTCTTCCCACAGTGTGGATAACAGAACACCGACCCTGGCGATGATGAACCAAATATTTAGTATTACGCGGAGTTTGTTTCAAGTGGTCTACTGGTGGTTCACTTTTTGACTAGCTAACGAGCGGACAGTCAAGATTTTGTAATGATCTAAATGGTTCCAATATAACCTGCTAAATCTTTTTTTCATTTACTATAATACCTTAAGATGGTCGCATTCACGTAATTGTACTGATGTGACGACGTATTATCTAAAACAACTTTTTATCAATTCTGTTTAGCTATGACATTTGGAGCAAAGTAATCGTTACACAGTTGACACTGATGTCCATCCATCAGTTGTGATTGGTTGACGAATTAGTTCACCTCGGTGTAGATTAGCAAACATCTATTTTGATAAAATCGCTTAGATTGCGACATTATCACTTCTGTCTGTACATATGTTTCCCAAAAGAAATTCTTCGTTGCGAGTCCGGATCAGGATTCTGGTGCGGCAACCAGACGGCCGTTTGCGTGTACGGACAAATGAGGTGTGATCAAGCTGATGGATGCTTCGACGGAGGTAGTGATGAAGTCGGTTGCCCACCACCAAGAAACTACACAGTTCGTAAGTCAAATGTATAATGAAGTAATTACCCTTGGCATGTTTATTGCGATCAATTTTCCCAACTAGTTGCGATCTTCGTCTTCCTCAGCTTGCATGCACATCGCACACGGGAGAAACACGACAACCAGGTCGTCAGCAGATCATATTCAAGTAAATGAACAAACTACGGTACTTGTCTGTTACCAACCTGTAGCACTTTGCTACACGTTCTTATTCGACAATGGCTAAAATTAATTTTAAAAATATTTCTCTGTGAAATACATTTGTATGTTATAACCATCGGCACATAAGTGCTCGTGATCAACAAGTAATGGGCTTGGTACAAACCAAAGGAATTTTGGCAGTCGAACGTAATCCTGGTTGATGATATGCTCATTGTTAGGGCCGCGTTTTCCGCTGGTTTAGCGGATTAACCTTTCTACACTAAAACCAGATAATATCATGGCAAACATTCGTGTCAGGCGAATCGGTCGTCCTGGAAGACATGTTCTATAGTATTCTGTTTGAGGTAGTTAGACAATGACAGAGTAAAGTAACAAACGTAAGAATGTTTAACAATTATGCGAAACTATTAGAAATTGGAATAAGTGAACGATAACTTTGTCATGGGCTTCATCTGGTCCACGGGAAAAGTGGCGATAAAAGACACCAATGACTCACACTCACAATTATCGAAAGTCTTCGAATTAAGAACGTTCACCGTGTGAACTCAGTACCTCTAAATGCTTGCCCTCACTTCATGGGTTGGCATTCAATATTATGACGTGGAAACTCCATGGCGACAACTTAATTGGACAAGAAATTATGTAGGTAACATTACCCAGCTTGCTGGTACGATGTCTGTGGGTCAGCTCAGAGTAAAACTGATTATCAGGAAAGTATGAACCACACTTGCTCATTCCCCCCCCCCACTCGCTCAAACTGGTACTCTGTCATGACAGATTCTGTTCTTTATTAGGGTCATTAGATGAAGATAGCAAGATTTTGATTCTAACTGTGTTTGTTTTTGAGTTAGGCACTGAAGTTTCCATTCACTAGGGTCACTATCCTACCCGTTCACCGATTTCGGCAATGAGTGCACCAGTTCAAGTTTGAAAATCCAATTCACCCGGATCTAATCCGTTTACCTTTTTCCTTATCTTGCCTGTGACACCAATTGGAGCACTCCGGAAATGATATCACGAAATTCAATGAGATAATTTGAACCCAGAGTTGAATTTTGTGCGATTTGGAGAACAAAACGATATCAAGCGGACTTCTGTTTCAGAGGAGCAGAATGTTTATGAGCAGGATGCATTTAAGCATAATACGTTTGAAATATTAATATGCAATCATCAAACGTTCTGCAATTTATAAGGCCATCAGTGAAAACAGAGTGTCACATCGATCAACAGATATCTCAAGATTAACAACATAGTAGGCCAGACCAAGCTATAGATAACTAACCCATCAGTAGTGATTTGAAATGACGCTTCAGATTGTATTCATATACCTTCGCAGAAAGATTGTCCCAATGATCTGGTTACTAAAAAATAGTTGCTGAAAGGTTCACAAAGTAAAACATGTTATTCCTTCTGATAGTACTATACAACAGACCACTACATATTACTCGGCACTTACATAAAGGTTGAACAAAGTCTCTTAATTAAGGGGTTTGCATAGAATGTCTCTTGTTTAATGTGTTACCGCAAATGTTTGAACAAGGGTTGTTGTTTGTGCGCACCATCCTTACCTGTTCGAGCTGAGTGTGTTGCAGATTTTCCGCTTCCATCTGCCTTGTTCGGTTAACTTATGTGTTGTAGACGAGTCAAAAAAGTTGATGCATTTTAGTAATGAAAAAAGTACTTCTGGATGACTCACTCTTGGAATGACTTGCGAAGAAAAAATATCAAGGATAGCATACTATCAGTGCAAAATGATTCTTCTAAAACGATTTGCATAGCCATATATCCCATTCTCTCCATCACTTGTTGCCATGTTTGGATCACTGAATCTACCTGATACTGCACATGTCAACCTGCCACTAGTTCAGTGCATGCCAATAAAGCGAGAAATGAATTTTTATGCCTGTTGTCTAAAGCACAATCTGCCTACAAACCTTTATAGCTTGTCGGCTAGATAAGGGTACAGAAATGGATGTATTGTAAATCTCCATCGAAGCTGATGAATGTTGTCGAAGAAGTTTAAGTCAAAATATCACACTTTAGTATGTGCTTTCTGTTGAGTAGCCTACATCATACATACACAAATACGGTGAAGGAATCTGTGAACCCAGTTCTACCCCGTGGTGTAATAATCCACTCTTGATGAAGCTGTTAGTTTCTATAGTCTAGCCACATATCTCAAAGCTATTTGAAGCAATGTTGCCTCTTGAAAATTCGAAGAACATCACTAACGTACACACACGAGCACCATCTTGTTCATCCGTATCAGTTATAAACTCGAAATTTCACTGAAGTAGGTATGGTACGAATATACAATCTATCATGATTTACCTGGTCAGCGACGATCACTTAGTTCTCGGGGTGTGTGATATAGTATAACCGACTGTATGCCATCCGCTTCAATTGCAAAACGGTCAATATATGGCTGAAAGTTCATTTAGTTGTCCGTCATTCTATTAACAGTTCTCTTTACGTGTTCGGTTTTCTGTTGCTTTCCTTCAAACATTGCTCTGTATAGGATTAGGTCTGTGCCAGTAATACCTCCATAACTTTGTGATGAGTACAAATTAGCTTAACTCCGAAATCTTGCGTGTACTACAGCACTCATTTACGTGTTTGAATCCCCTTTTGAGTAAACAGCTGTTCAGAATGAGATAAATGTTTCCTCAGCAACCATCTAACGTAACGGCGTTGACTCGTTCCACTGAGCTTTACCAGCGTACGATGTCGACTACCACATTCAAGTAGACTTCCTATCTAGCATCTTTTAAACAAAATAACTTAGCCAAGAGACTTCGACCTTATGCAGGCTTAGTCGCGGGGCTATAGTTTGTCTTATGCTGACATTGTTAAGCAACCTGAATCCTGTTGACAAGCCAGCGTATTTCAGCATTCAGAGAGAATAAGTTATTAGCATCAGTGTGAGGTTTGCCTTATGAAAGTGTGACCAAAGTTGAAATTCTGGCCGTGGCAAGGATATACACAACTGAAAAGTCCTAACAAGAATGAAATTCAAGTACAGTGTTTTCTTTTTATAAAAGAGTTTTGCTGAAAAGTTTATGTAAGTAAACAACTGCAATCAGTTGTGAGTGATGTTCAGTTTATATGAACTGATCACCCTTAATACTCACCAATAATGTCCACTTTCTTCAAGGGTATTTGTCTCGGACTCATTCAACGGATTAATATTTGGTGTTAGTTATCTCAGCAGTAATGATATCTGCTACCAGCGACACAATCGTTCATCAAAATCCTGTCTGTCTTCATACATTTTGTTTAACATTTCTAGTGTGCATACATATATGAGTGTTCCGTTTTTAGCCGTATTCATGTATACTACGGTAAAAGCAATAGTTAATTTCGAAAATGGCCCCACAAACTTGTAGATTACTAAATAAGTCAAATAGTTAAATGAGAAAATAGGCGAAACCAATGGATCCCCATGAATAAGAAACTACTTCTTACTATCTGCGACATACAATCTTGTTGATCAGCTCTACCAACTAACTGTGTGGATGACCATGCACTGCCTCACTGGGCAGGCGGCACTTCCTAAGTTTACTTGCTGAGACGGTCAACATCTGTTGAGCTCGAGACTTCATCGTCTTCTGGACACCTTACTGTTTGCTCTCCCAGTCAGAAATAACAGTGTACAACGTGCGGCACATCAGACGCTTCTTTGACATACGCTGCACTTGCTCTAGCTGGCATCTTCTGTACATTTCCACTACTTACGTGGTTTCTTGTTGCCCCCTGACGGACTGTCACGTTAATCACACTTTCGCTCTATTTGAAACTGGCTAACTGGCAGAGATAATGGTAGCTGAGTACCTACAGGGTATGTGTAATTTTAGAACTGATAGGTTAAGTCTGTTAACCGCAGGGTGCACAAGGGCCACGTGGACCTTGTGTTTAAACAGTCTGACAGTGTGCAGCCCTTCAAATGTTACCTGTCACCAACAGAACAGGCCGGCGTTCGTCAAATTGAGTCAACACGATACTATGTACAGTTCTCACTTGTCTTCGTACACTAGTGCTGTGATGGATGTTGTGTAACCGACTTTCTAATATTGATTGAACTTAGATAGGCGGGTGAATGAAGAGTACTGGACAAACTGAGCTCAGACTACCAGAGGGAATGATATGGTCATCGGAAATAAACATAGTCGGTGGATTCGAATACAAACACAACAGCCAATTTTCAACAGCTGCAGTAACAACAACTACAGCAGCGGCAGTTTAAAAAGTATGCAAAACTCTGAAATCGTTGTATACAAGTTTGGATAGTGGTGCTGAATTGTGATAGTTTCTGTTGACCGTAATCCATAGCTGTTTCTTGATGTAAAGAAAACGCAGACATGTCTCGTTTGGAAAACTGTATATAGCGCTATCCAATGAAGATGTGGTAAACTTCTAGTAATTCCTTACCGGATATGGTCTCCTTTAATAGATCCAAGTGCTGTAAGTGTCCAGATGAGTTAACGGGCCCAACATTTTTAACGAATGACAGGAGTTCAATTAGGCTTAATAACCATACAGAAGTGAGACTGAAAACTAGCCCTAGTGTTATGGGAATTAATGATCGAGCCAGACTGCTTACGATTATAAAGATGGACATCGTGTTTTCTGAAGAAAATAAGGGAAATGTTGGAGTGCAAGAAACTCAAATGGATGTTTATCACGTACACGATTGTCATTGATACGCGTTTCGTTATGAAATACTGGTATACGCATATATGTATTTAGGGTTGTTGCGTCACACAAGCATATGTCACACCTTTAAATTGACTGGACAAACAATCCCTATATCGTCAGCGTTCTATGTTCATAACAACTGATGCCATGACTAGGGTTAAGGATGAAGATTCCGTGGGTGCAACTCTTCAACAGTGGAGACGTTCACAGTCCTATGGAATTTTCCGAAAATGTGACTGAAGTGGTCGAAGTCGTTATCGAACGGGCAAAACTAGCGGTATGAACAAATGATCAGCTGCTGGAGTGGGCAACCGCGTGGATGGCACTAATCGTCAGGTTTGGCAATCCTGTCGACTGCTGGCAGGCACTACGAAAGTTAAAGGACTTCCGATTTGAACCCGGCGGTGACAGCCCTGTCTGTAACTTGTCATTCTGATTATTTCATCAATGGCCCTGCGGATTCGGAATAGACTTCTGAACAGTACTCACAGACAGATCAGTTTATGAGAGGGACATAATCAGAGGCACGGAAATAACTCAACCTTGATCTACTCAGCGTCCAGATACTTTAGAAGATTTGAGTTACGCTTCTGGGCAACTGGTGGATGAAAAATCCACGAGCGCATACTGGTTGGTTGGCGGCATCCGAGACGGATTAGC
>LUCH01002793.1:32975-78486 GCA_013368495.1 Paragonimus heterotremus | reverse complement strand
CTCGATTGGCGACAGCCATTTCGTCCTGTGCAAATTGAACTTGAACTTGAACTTTAACCTATAGGTGTATATATACACTGTGTATACACAAACGCTATAGCGTTTGTACGGCGTAGGCCTAAATTACATGGCCCATAATGGTGTTCATGGAGCGTCCATTACTTCCACTCGTAACCCATGTGTATTGGCTCAGGACAGCTAAAAATGGATTAATGCTTCATTCGTTGTATTCTTTCAATGACTGTCTTTTAGGACAACAGAACACCGCTGATATCGAAACGGACAAACTGACAGGACCTGGGTGACTTGGGCCTTCAACCTCGAACCCGTGAACAAATCGCTGAAATCGCTTTCTGACGACCCCTACGGCATTTCATGACAACACGAAGTGTAATCAAGATTAGTGAGAACAGAGCTGTGTGGTTTGTGAAGAAATACATCATAGAACTGGGCCATATTAGAATGTATTGAAATACGATAAGTAGGTTAACAGTGTAAATCCCAATTGGGATTTTTAATGGGGCAAAATTGGACTTCGTAAATAAGTTGGTTTTTCAGGACATTTACGTGACATTATCCCATGCTAAGTACTTCTGTCACTTTCATTATTTCTGTTGTTGATGTTGGTGCCTATATGTTAACATATGTTATTTTTTTGTTCTGTGTTAGTGCATCACTTTCACATAATTAATTGAGTTCCGTGTGGTTTGATTTCAAATACCGGTAGGTTGTCGTGATCTGTTATTTGTTGTCATCAAGTTATGGCGCAATGTCGATTATACCAAAGAGAAGATAAAAGATCGCCGTTAGGTGTCAACTATTTGCCGAAAAATCAGTGCCCCCAGGGTCCCCTAAGGGACCATATGTGGCGTGCTATTTGGGATGAACCAACTCATTGTGCTCCATACGCACTCATTTCGTGCCCATAGCGGTATAACTCACCTCATGCCCCAGACAGTATTTTACTACACACATATACTCCGACCATGTAGCTAAAGCCAACATCGCGTTTGTACAGCATTTTGTACGTCATTATTTTGATTGTTCTTCGCACTTTTTACCTTCCTCAAGTTCGCACATACAAGTGGTGGTTAAACCAAACGAATCGAATAGGCCAATAATATAAAAAAAGATTTTCAGAATCACGAACCATACATTCTCTCTGTGAACCGTGTCGCCCGTGTGCTCATTTAAAGCTTAACGGAATCAACCATCTATTTCAGCATATCTGCGGATCTATCTGCCTGTCAACACAGTTCTCTTTGCTGTGAACCCAAAACCCCTTTGCACCAACATGACGGATGGTATCCTTTGGATACCTTCATTCAGTGTATTGGAGCTCTGAATCAGCGAACGTTTACGAACCATTTTGAGTCAGTTCCTTTTATTTTCATCAAATTCTGGCTTCCTGTTCTCATCTAAGTTTTATATAGTGTTTAGATCTACTAAATATAACATGATTGTGGTATGCAAGCGTGCCAGAAATACATAGGATGCATGAAGTCATTTATAAGCTCAAAGTGGGTGTTCAGCGACTACAACCGTCTGATCAGTCTTTTACGTTGTCTTAGTTGCTAACAGTCATTAGTAATTAATGAACTCATTCAGTACTTATTTTGCATCTGTTATACCCAACTGTGTTTTGGTTAAAAGATGATGCTTCTCTTAAGGATTTCACGAAGGGTTTTTTTATCAGTTGTCTTCACGTTTCGTGTGGAAAAACCTAGTTTATGATTAACACGTAAAAACCGCAATTATAAATTGGCGAACCTGCCACAATAAGTGAAGAAAAAAGTACTGTTTGAGGTAAAAGGGGAAAAATGTACGAAAATGAAGAAAAAGTTACAACGTTGTACACAAAGTCTAGCATTACGGGTGCCATTGATTTATATTCCTCGCAATATCAGACAGCATCCTCAATCAAAGGTGTTCATTATATTTTGGACCCTAATCACGTAGCTTGATATGCCTTATTAAAGCAAACTTCGCATGGTCTCATACACCTAACCCAAGTTATATTCTGATTACCGGACTGCCACTTCCAGCCTAACCCACCACTTGCGAATAAGGCACGGTGTGACAAGTGGGGAGTTGGCATTTGCAAGATGTGGCCAAGGCAAGGAAGCCTGTGAGACGAGATCAATGTATTCAAGGGCCGACAGTGTTTATCTGTGCCAAAGACACTTCGGCGATCTTTGTCACTGCCGACACAGTGCTCCCACTGCACAACGCCAATGCTCCTAATATACCGACGGATACTTCGTAGGCATCCTCCGGGCGAACGGACCACGTTTCAGAGCAGTACAATAGAACTGCCTTCGGAATGTCATTGTACACTCGATCTATCGCAGAATGGCTGAGATCATGTCAATGCCACAGTTGGTGTTCGTTGGCAAACGTCATCTGAGCCTTCGCTATACAATTCTCGATCATATTTGACATTCCACCGGCCACTCATTAAGGACAACTTGTAAAGTTGCACCTTATTTTATACCCTCCAGAGCAAACACACAAGGGTCACGTGTAGGCGCATTGAGGACCAAAACCTACCAGCACATCTGCCCGTCACTCCGCCAGTTTGGTGGGGTCATGGTGGAGTGACGATGGGTACCATACTATCCAGTGGGGTGGCGGATGGGTGGTGGTGGTGCTCACTGTGGGGTGATGGTGGGGTTTGCATCCGGATCACTCATTCACCCAACCGTTTTAAAAGTGGGGTGACAGTTCAGTACACAACACTCACCCCACCACGGGCACCACGACTGTCTCACCCCGAACACACCATATAGTCGCTCACCCCACCACCACCGCCCACGACCCACCTTCACCTCAATGTGGCGCTTCCAAAACCCACCATTACCCCGACGCGCGATAACGCACCCCACCACCGCTCATTTGTCGTGAAAATCGAATGTTGCTTTGCTAAAAACATGGAGCAATGAAAGTGATTGCAAAAATGAAATATGTATATGCACAAATAACGTTATAGTAACAGGATGGTGGAAGAACTGCGCAAGGAGGACAATTTCTGTAAGAAAAAATGTGAATCTTCAGAGGAAGAGGGTGTCTAAACTTGTGGTTTCAAATGTAATGTTACAGTAAGTACCTTACCAGAGTGTCTTCAGGACACCTTCTAGTTTGCCGTCTTGCAGCTCTCCTACCCCTAGACCCATTCTGCCATGTTCGGATGACCGCGGGTAGGAACAAGCTGTCACCTATCTCAACACCTCCCCTAGTAAAGATAACCTCTGAAGATACGGAGTAAATACAAAGCGATACACGAAAGACTCAAAAGGAACCCCTGAAAATGTATCAAGTGGACCGTTGTTACTAACACCGTCTGGTAAATGAACGACATAATGTACGTTGTACACCATCTCTCGCAAACTACACGAATCTTCAAGTTATGAGACACAAACTTATGACATCACAGACAAAGTTCAGTTGCATCTCGTACAAAAATGGGCGACATAAAAGGTATATGCTAATAGACAAGGTTAATAAATGATTATAGTTTAATTAATCGAGGACGTCTTTGAAACCCACAGGTACTGCAAAAATTGTCTGTCCTTCGTCACTTTCCAGTTGCCTGTGTCATAACAATCACGGGGCTTGAGAGGAAATTTGTGTGGTAAGCATTTGCAAAGCCGAAGTTTAAAGTTATGAACCAACAAAACATCAGCTGCTGGAAGGCGAGGATTCGTTCCAATGGGACCATCTTTTTGCAGGTGAACCAGCCTTTTAACAGCTCCTAGAGAGACGGGGTGCATCTAATCAACAGGGAGGTATGCAGTCACATCAAGCGAGAGTTCGATGAACAGAGATGCCCGAGTAAACACATCCCGTCGAAACACGACATCCAAGCGCACAAGAGCATCAGTAATGGGGAATATTATTTTGTTAATGCAGTACAAACCTTTCTGCGAAGCATTTACCACAGCCGTAATACCCACCGTGACCAACAGACATGGCAGGTTTATCGCAAATAATGGGGGCAGTGGAGAGCTTTACAAGAAAATCATAGTTATTCAGTCTGAAGTCTTCAGTTAACAGTCCTTTCAGCTCTGAAGTGATATTTAGCAAAAACTCCTCTATATGCGAGGGCTAACCGGGTCCACCGTAACTACCAATTATGGATGGGGAAGTCAAGGTTGGGTCAAAAACGCGGCATAAAATAGACCACAAAGTGCGACGGCTTAGACACATTTCACTCGTCCATGTTGAGTTGAACCAATTTCGTAGGACCAGTTATCAGATGAGATAGGTCGTTTAAAGACTTTCTCACCCGAAAATTAAGATTTTTCCCAGGCTCAACCGCTCACAATACAGCTAATCGTAGTGACTTCAATAACGTTTCTGGATGCCTCAATAAACTTGGAAGGTGGGGATGCAGCACATTCAACAGCAGCATAAAAGCGTCTATAGGGACGTTCGTCTGGAGAGCTCACCTACGCAAACTCACAATAATATCATAACTATTCTCCTCTTTAGTGTTCAGCGTTCTTGAGTTACAGACAGTGACCTCATTTGCAATCAGGTCCGACTTGAAATAAATGTTCGGAAACCAAACCTACGGTCAATAGGAGATTCTTGTGTAGCGTCCACCAGAGCTAATTCGGCATACGGCGCATCTAGTTGAACAACAAAAGTTGCCGACCTTGATGAAGTTCGCTGACACCGACTGCAAACAGAACTAATCAGATGTCTATGGATGCGCCAACTCCTTGTCCACGTCGATACGACTGCACAATTCAATACGTTCTACATCAAATTAACTACATATGCGCCTAAGAAATGCCGAACGAACAAACACCCGGGGGAAATACGGAAGCATCGCGATCATTGACCTTCACAAGTATGTTGTGTCTAGCATATACATACGCAGAGGGGCAGAATCCGAGAAAATATGGAAGGTGTTTGAAAGAATTGAATGAGTAGTGGAAAAAAACTACATATAGGAGCGTTTCATTGCTCACAGACGGACATGTGAACGAAAAATTATAAAAATGCGATGCAGCTGCATACACCACCGACAGACCGCAACGTGCGCTAGTTGGGAATGAAGCCTATTGCGCGCTATATAGTTTGACCCTACGCCGTCCAAATCTGGCTCATTGAGCGTTCGGTTCTATTTATCCATGGAGCATGTTTTATATAAAGATAGTTCAAAACGAGTGGCTAGTACTCGCGTTCTTCTCCTTATACCGAACACTAAGTTAACTCTTGATAGCAAGAAAACCGTGAGCATCCGCATCAACGCTCACTGCAATCACGTTCGTTGTGTGTGGGCCTAGTAAATGACATAATGTGCATTTGATTCCTCCCAACGAGACTAGACTAGATTGGACTAGTAAACCGTTCGTTTGCTTTTACATAAGCTGTCTTTTCATGTTCCCTCACGAATTTGGTATTAGGCTGAACAAACCTCACTGCAGCTTCTGTTGTGATCGTTACATGATCGCTCTTCTTAAGTGATTGAGACAATGTCAGTTTTGTATGTCTCTAAGGGCATTTTTGTACGGTGTGATCAATAAATCGGGAGTAGTCGACTAATGACCCTCTCTAAAACTAGTCGGTCCTCGCACGTGTTGGTTACAGTTAAGTCAATGAATGTACCAAGCGATTTTGAACCAAAATTACAGTCTATACTGCAGTCAATTTCTAAAGCATTTAATCATCTGATATCACGCATCGACACCTGCTTGATAGAGACCTACCCAGATAGTCGAGGAGCCCACACTCCCCAGCCTTCGGAGGATGCAGGTTTCGATATACATACAACATACAAACGCAAATGTTAAGCTACAACTTACAAACAATAACTTGTACGGTGCGGGTAAATACGAGCTCCTCCAAAAACATTCGATTAATCTCATTTAATATACCAAATAAAAACTCAACTCACTCACTTTATCTTTTGTAAATAGTAAATGCACCAATCTTTTTGTACACGGCTAGCCAGGTAGCAGTCCACAATATTGCAACTGCCTCTAGAATTACTTCCTCGGCTCTTTCAGTGTTGCTTCTAAGCTTAAAACTAGTTAAATACCGCAAACCTTACTGATTTATCGTCGAAACTTCTTTAGCTCTTCTTAATCCCTTTGGCGTGCTACTCGAGAGGCTACCCAGTTTTTGTGAACTGCATTTTGGGTACAGTTACACTTTGCCTTTGCATAGTACTACTCATTAGACTCCCCACTAGTTGAACCAAGTCACTCGGTTATAAACCCAAAGCCCGGATACCGGAATAACCATGAATTTATTTGACGTTTTCACCGTGTTTTCATACATAACGATCACCATGCCAGTAAGTGATGAACGAAGGTGTAGGCGCTCACTTATTATGTCAATCTCCTTTGAAGATTTTGTTCTTGTATCTATTTTCGTTTTGTTCTGCTTCACTGACCTTAGTGTATTTTGGCCGTAACTGACCCAACAGTTCTTTACTTGATCTTTCAGTATTCTCCGATCTTGGTTATTGTTTGTACCATGGCTCTTCTTTTGGAGCAATATTGGTATTGAACGATTAGGTGAATATTTAATTAAAAGCATCTTTGTCTTCGTTGTTCTGGTTGTAACTACGATTTGGAAGAGTCCGTGGAAATAATTTGTCTCTGTCCATTCTATGTGCCTTTTATGGTATACACCTTAATTCGAAGTATAATATATCTGATATGGTTTTTATCGTCATTATAACAGATCGGTACGCCTGCCACACTACACATTATAACTTCCATCTATCAGATTGTTGCTGAAACGCTACTAGATGCGGTCTTGGTTTCAGTAATCCTTCCCTACTTTGGATCCTCCGTCTTCCTACTTTGAGGGTCCTCTTTTTTCTGGGGGCTTGAGGTAGACTGGCGTTTCTGAATACTATGGCAACGAAGACCCTCCTCTATGAGTTTGGTAAGAGGACCATTGCTTTGGGATTCCACTGATCGAAACCTTCCTACTCCTCGTTGTAAGCAGATCATACTTGGACTGAACGATATCTATGGATCTTTTCAGTGTTCCGATTTCGCCCACTACTTTTTCCGGAATTCAAAGTTGGTTCTGAACTTCACATAATACTTGTTCACTCAGCTTATGCTGTTCTTTATATATTTCAGTTTTGATTGAAAGCCATCTCTTCGCTAATTCAAAACACTCTGGAGAAAACTATATCAGTACTACGTTTTGTAACTTAGATAACAGTTTTTTCTAAGCTTGCTACACGTTTGGTGCACACGACAACATCAGATGTCAGACCAGATATAAATGACAACCTTCAGCTGACACTTTCTGTAGGACTGTTCTTTATAAGACACGAGGAATGGCGGGCGGAAAACCCCAACAGAAGGCGTTGGTCACACAAATAGACCTGGCAAAAGTGCACACGACGTGTGAGTGGAAACGGGGTTTATCGTGGATCGGAGTTTGGATTCATAAACGCAAGCGCGCGCATGGCATGACAACTAGCGAGTTAGACAATAAAGGTTGTGCTTTATTGGACGCCTTTTTACTAAAGCCGTTAATCCAAAACCAGGTTACTTAATTTTCTATAGAATCCACAAGTGATTTTATTGAGAGTGATCGATATTGATATGGAAGAAACCAGAGGCCGAATGTTTCTAAAACAGCCTTTTAATGTGAAGGATTTGCAATAAATACTTGCGGCCACTGGGCACTTATTATAAGCCCAAGTGACTAATTCCTCCACTGTCACTTATCAATGATACGTAATATAGTTGTAGAAGTTTAGCTAACATCCAATTTAAACTTGATTTATCTTATGCATAGTAAAACGGCTTCCATACCGGTTGAGAAATTAATATTCTTTTCAGTTAAGTATTGAGTTCATTTGTCTATAAAAGGCAATGCGCCAACCAATTCCGTTCTTTAGACAACAAGCTAACGAATAGTGAAATATATCAAATGCTGGAATTTTGAATGTGTACGATTCATTATTACTTCTTAAGTATATCTATACCGTACACCGTTGCTACTTTTAATAACCGCCTAACGCTTGAAGATGTTGATTTATCTGCTAAAAGTTTTGTAAGTCAACACAACGAGACAGTAATTACAGGGATCATCCTGACCATTCGAACAGTTATAGGGACGTTACCGACTTTCTCATTAATCAGTTGTTTGGTTTGCTACTAGTATTACACAACCAGTACAAACAGTGTGAGTATCTTCAAAATATTTGTCTTCATATTACACGTGGTTTTCTAACAGCTATCAACGCTGTGCAACAGTTGGCACTCAGGTCCTGTTCTCAGTTCCCTCCCGTGATAATGAAATGTGTCAAGAAGCTGGGACTTATATACAAATTTCTTAATCGGTTTCTATGTAAGAGCAGGTTTTTCAAGGTCTGAGAGGTACCCGTCTTTTAAGAGGGTGATAGTGGCAAGCTTGCAAACTATAGACTGACCGCATTGTTGGTTGTCTTGGGGATGATGCAAAGCCTGACTGATGACCAGCATCAAGGGCATTTTCTTATTTACTCTGCCCGATAATCAGTACGGATCCCGAGAAGGATTTTTATGTACTCCCATTAAAACAGATGAAAAACAATTGATCTCTTTGGATTTTTTGAAAGTCTTCAGCCAAATACGCTACTTACCACAGTGCCGCTACAATGTAAACCCAACACTGCATTTTCTAGCTATTAGTGTGTGACTAGAATTGTGTCATAGGGTTCCGTACTAGAACCATCACTTTTTATTTTGCTCACGTTAGAAGTCACAGTTTTTTAAAAATTTCGCTACCACTGTATATTTGTGATACTGAAACTGGGTCTATAGTGGATAATGTTGAGATAGAGAAGATATGAGGTGATTTAACCATTTCAGTCCACTCGGCTACGAACAACAGGTTCTTGTTCAATACGGCTAGGTGTAGCTTTATGTAGCGCCATCGTTTTACTGACTTTCAGTTTTATTCGGGTAGTGAAACAAAACATGGAGACGACAATTTCAGAGTACCTCATTCTATCTCTCGGTTATGTATGAAAAGCTGAATGAAGAGTTTTCTGATGAAAAGTGCATATGGTTATTTAAAGCGTCTTACTCATTTTTACCGATTATATTCAACTTGATAACATGTCTTCACCCGAAGCAAAAATTTAGAGTTTTTGTTTGTTTTATGAAAGATAAAGTTTTATTGAGAAAGTACAACGAAGATCTGCAAAACGAATTGCGCCATCTTGTTCACTACTTTCTTCAAGTAGACTGCGTAAAGTGGAGGAGCTCTTACGGCGCTGTCACTAAAGAATATTCAGTGTTAGCGTATAAGATTTCTTATCTAAGTTGAGAGCTCTGCCATACTACTTATAAGTAACAGAATTTCAGTGCTTAACAATGACGTCGGTGTATTCCAGCTTGAAATGTTCGGGAAATCCTCTTTGGGCAGTCAATCCGCTTGATCAGTTGGTGGGTCCATTATAACACAGTGGGCTGGGCAGGTAACTGAGTCCGTGTGTGAAATTTGTGAGCCCCAGGCGTGGCTTCGTAGCTCAGCTGGTAGGGCGCTCGCCCCGTTCGGGCATGTTACTTTTGGCGTCGGTCCAAATCCAGCCGAAGCTCTGATTTTTCCAAGTTAGTTCTCATGTAAAAGCTGCTTTTGTCCAATACAAACAGTCATCCCAGGGCAAACATGCTGAGTCTCCAGCAGTAAATTGGCCATCCGATTTGCGGGAACTACTTTTGAGGGGTCAGAATGCATCCAGTCTAGAAGATTCTACCAGAATCTGTCATAACGGTAGGGGTATTCAGACAGCTTTGGCGCACACATTCAGAACTTCAAACCGAGTCTTCAGGCACCTTAATAATCAGGGTCACTGATGTAGGGTGAAAGTACACTCAATCTCTCCCTGTTGTTAGCACGCTCTCGTTCGCTGTGTGCTGAAGTTGTGTGTATGTACTTTTGGGAGGCTGATGTTGAGGATTTTCTTCAGTTCATTTTTTCTTGACATTTTATAATTGGCCATCTTGCTTTTACTGAAGTCCTAGAACCTAAAATCTCCACCGGTTTCTGTTTTATTTCCAAACTATCCAATGAGAATTCAGATGTATATAAGCTTTTTCAGCTTTCCTCAGTATATGAGTTTCTTCTGAATCCCACTAGTCTTGTTATGGAAGATTTTATTAATACTGAATTATACGGGATGTGGTTTATATGAAGTAAACACTGATCGTATTTCACCACAGGTTCGCATTCGACCTGATACAAAGTTTTAATTGTGGGCTATCGATTGAAATTAACATGACGGTTAATTCATTTCCTCCACTTTATCTGCATTCTGTCTGCCAAAAACTAGTCAAAAGTGAATGTAGCCGGGCGTTTGGATATATTGGTGAGGTTAATAGAATAGCAGTTAACACGATTGAATCATAAAGACATGTTCGGAGTTCAACTCCCGTTCGTGACAGGGGCACGCACCGTTGCCGAGCCCTAACAAGAGCGAATCCCAGGTGTACCGATTATTCTTGAAAGAAGTTGGCTAGACAGTTTGTTTGACAGCAAAGACTGCTAGCAGGGGTGAGTGGAGTTCAGTTTATACACTAGGTTATCAGTGTCTCGATAGGTTCTCCGTCCTTTAGGCTGCACTAGATGAGGTCGAAGAGTTGTTGATGAAATCATATGAAACTATTTTTAGAACATCCGAACCGGAGTCGATTCGGATGAAGTCAAGTATGTTGCATGTCATGTGTTAATAATTAAACTGTTAGAAAAACCAATAACACAGCTGTGTTAGGAGAAATATTCCTGACTTTTCGGTTATCACGGGTAACTTTTTGTCAAGACAATCTTTCTGTTAAGTGATCACATGAGTACGACGTGATAATAAAGAACTAATTCGATCGTGCTGCTGTGGTTAATTGTTTATCAGGTAGTCATTGATTCTAGACAATGTCCTCCGTGCATACACTTGTGCGTTTGTTTATGAGGCTGCCTGCTGTATGGAGGCAATCAGGAAAATCCTAACAGACTAAAAAATCAGTACATTCTTTCGCCTTCATAACACCTTGCAATGCCACCTGACGAGAGCGAAAGACTCAATCCACCCGCACGATCCTACTAATTGTATCTGTAACGTAAACTGCATAAAACAATCGGATGAATACGTTAGTTGGGCATTCCAGGCAGTTGAGGGTTAGAATTGCGGTACACAGAAGACACATGTCTTCTGCCAAGAGACGCATTGTGTTTGAGAAAACTTGAAAGTAACTCGGCCATAACATTGTATGCGTTGGTTGTATATTATAAAATCGATTTTGACGATGTCTGAGTTCCGCAACAACGTTTCAAGTTTTAACTGGAACAGATACAAGATCCAAAAAACCGCGCCTGCGTTGACCGCAGTGTTGGTACCACCCTCTTCTCCGTTTGAACAGACTTGACCACACACATGACTAAACATTACAAGACAATACGGAATGAACCCAGTGAAAGCGGCAGGTATCTTGTCACGTAGGCTATTCCTGTCATTACCGGTCTCAACTATAAGTCTCAACGCCAGGATGACGAAGGACCAAAAGTGACTATTGGGATCGTGTGTATGGACTGTTCGGGACGTGCTACGAAGGAGAAAGACAATGTACCGTTGCCCAACATGTGCGGATACGCGTCGGCCATGCAAATGAGTGTGCACGTTCGTTTTTCCTTGTTTTATGCAATGAACAACTTCCCAGACCAAGCGTCTTTTGTGGTCACAACACTAGTACAATCCTTGCTCAACAATCTTCAACACTACTCTGAACGAGGGTTGATTACCTGGGTGTATTAGCAAACAACCACACAACTGACCGATCGGGGCTTAACGGTCTGCTTCCAAGAACTGTTCTGAGTAATTGTCACAGCTAACACTGCCCCACCTTTATTACGATCTCTTGCATATAGCCCTTTGTGGACACTGCTTTCGTTTAGCCATACCAAACAGATTGGAATGAGGGGATAATGCTTTCCAATCCAACCTACGGGCTAGACGCACAAGTGTTTTCTTCGCTTTATCGCCTCCTGTGAAACTGTTAACGAGACTCATGTTGTAGGCGTAGGCTTAAACAGAGTGAATGTGCGATACACACGGTGAACTCAACTCAGAATATATGGCTGGATTTATAGCTGCGGCGACGAATCACCAACTTGTATTCGTTGACATACGTGTTAGTAGAGTAAGACTGATGAAGCTGTGACTTGCCCGGTAAATTTCAAACCCAAGTGTACGGGGATGGTTAATTAGTCCATTACGATGATTCAGTAGTCACAACTGCGTTTCTTGCACTGAAAGCAAAAGTAGCTTTATCTGGAGGATACACTTCGTAATGGAGACATGTATAATTGCCACGCTCTGTAGTATAAAGCTAACAAAGATGGATGGAAGTCAAATATAGAACATTATGTGTAACTCAGTGGAAAACATTTCTTGATTTTACCGAGCTTTAAAATTCGAAACAAACTGTAGTTTATGTTGCGCAACTGTTGAAAAGTGTTGAGCTACCGAAGGTAACTGTGGTTATAACTAACCAAAATTAGTTTACTTTATAGAGTTTAAGGTTAGTATTGTTTTGTTTTTTCGGGATGACTTAAGCGTACGGACACTTAGTTAATGTGTTAAGTAAAATCGCCTGTGCAACCATACAAAAACCAACGCTGTTGCCTATCGTCGTCATCATCACACACAGCAATAAATCAGTGGTTTTTACTGACGTTTACCTGCCAGGAAGAAAAAAAGGACAGGCCCTGGTTGAGAAGGAAAAAAAAGAGGTAGAAAAAAGGGTACTTAATCACCAGGAATAACTACGTCCATATTCCAACATTCAACATCAAGATGCCTACACCTTCCGAAAAAACAACCTAGCTGTAAGTGAAAGTAGTGCGTCGTCAACAAGACAGACTCTTTACGGCTTTCATTATCGCGTGTCATTAGGTGCAATCACACCACAGACGACTCAACCAAACAACGACAACGTTCAGGCCAACGAACCTGATTAGCCACCATCTCATCTAACGCCTCCAGCCACTGACCGCGTGAGTCGTGAGATCCCCAGACCGGCTGACGAACCCAACTCACAGTGTCCAACGTCTTGGGGAACGAGTTCATTTCCACACGTTGGGTCATCGTCTGTCCACCTCGCACATTACGCTAGGTGGTCGCAGTATCGGCAAATAGTTCTCCGTATGGTTGACGATTAGCTGACATCCTCAGTACATGGTCTATCCATCTAAGTCTGTGTAAACGTAATGAACTGAGCGAAAGAACCCGCTTCGCAGTCACTACTGAATACCCGCTTCCTAACCTCTTCGTTGGTTAGGCGTTGGTGCAACCTGATGCGAACAATCGACGTCTGACATCCATGATCAATTACCTGAAGACGGTTCACGTCTTCTATCTTAAGCAACCAACTTTTTCAGCCGCAAACTAATACATGTCCCACTGTCGCCTTAAATACGCAACCTCTAAGCTCCATATAAATATCTTATTGCCCTAGATTAGACAATGCCTCCATGGTCTTAGAGATACGCGCCTCTATTCCATTCTCTAGAGCTCCACCGCGACTCATTAAGGCGGCCTCCCCAATATGCAAATTGGTCAACAACCTCCACGGCTTCACTACCCAACATTAAATCTACGTAATCATAAGAGTCTTGCGGAAGCATTTTGTACTTTTAAACCGCAAAGCGCATTCCGCAATGTTTAGCAGAGTGCAAAATATCGTTTAGCGTTGTCTATGCTACTTGGAACTTGTCAAGCAACAATACCTTATCATCAGCATATTCGAGATCAGTTAGTCTTCCAACAGGTAGAAGGTCTACGCCGGCATCTTGTGTGAGCCACAGGCAATCCTTCGGTATTTCGTCTACAACAAAAGTAAACAAAAATGATGAAAGTAGACAGCTTTGTCATACGCCTCTCTTGGTGTTGAAACCGTCATACTGTCAGCAGTTAACCCTAATCTGAGCTGAAGTATGGGAATATAGCTTCGACAGTACGTTCACTCACTTAGTCTACTCTCGCTGTCACCTTATACGATGCTGAAACGTTTTCAAGGTGAATGGCCAGCTCAGAAGACAAATACAACCATCTACAACTCAAGCTATGGACGTTCTCAATCATTTCCAACAAGCAGCTTTCATTCAGTTGATATTGAAAGGTGATGTTCGTAGCTTCTTACTAAAACACTTGGCATGATCAACTGAGTGCACTCTCAGCCCAGTGGAACCATTTTAAGTTCTTTTGTCCCCGGATGTTTCTTATCCTTGTTGGCAAGCCATTCTCTTTTTTATACCAATTTCAACAACATTTATAAACACAATTAGATTTCTGTCCACGTGAGTTGTAGAAGCAGAGGGGATTTTGCATATCGGGCTGATAGCCACATTTTGAAGTGGATAAGAAGCATACTTAGAACTAGCAAGATAATATATATTTTTATGGGTTCAGTATCGAAACACTAATTTAATTATTTACGACTTGTTCTTTGTTGCTGCCGTTCTGTTATGGTTCATATTGAATAGATTTAATTTACCATAGTTAAAGTTTGAATCAAACTGATGCAGCTTCTGTAAACAGTTAAAAGTTTACAACCTCAGACGCTTGGTAAAAATGAACATCCTAAGCACATGTTTATCACTATCAAAGACAGTAATGCATCAGGGGTTCGCGACGATGTTTCACTGCTATACAACTCTAAAATAGAAAACAAGCCCTTTCTAGGAAAGAAAGAAACAGGTGGACCTAAGTATTAGAAAAAATCATGCCTGGACTTAAACTTTCAACATAATGAATCCTACTCCTTACAGACAAATATCGGAACTATAAGTGATAGTAGGGCTTCAACGACGAGGCAAATTCTTTACGACCCTGTCTGTCCGGTACCAATTATTGTACATGTTAAACCGTCTATACTTGGGTAAAAATGCTAAAAGTATTGAAGTTCAATCCAGCTGCTGTTAGATTGTCAATGACTATCGTACAGACTGACGGATGTTTTGAAACGGGAGTGTACAAGACGATTTCTACATGGTTATCACGTTATGCTGATAACACAGTTGTCAAGATTTCAATGTCTTTTTTGAATATAGATACGCTTGGTTTCGTTTGGTCAATTCTGTGTGCGACAGTCCTTCCGTTGTATTGTCTTAGACATGTATACTTGAAAGTATGTGACACATTGTTATCAATCGACACAACAGACAGTTAAACAGGTGTAATCGACTGAGTTATGCACACTCACTTTTTCATTTTTCGTGAAGTCTGGTGTTCCCAAGAATTGCTTCTGAAGTACATTTATCTAGTAAAGTTGAAGAA
This sequence comes from Paragonimus heterotremus, assembly GCA_013368495.1. Classification (NCBI taxonomy): domain Eukaryota; kingdom Metazoa; phylum Platyhelminthes; class Trematoda; order Plagiorchiida; family Troglotrematidae; genus Paragonimus; species Paragonimus heterotremus. The sequence goes on along the minus strand of LUCH01002793.1, from coordinate 63,191 downwards.
TCGTGGTTGAATATAGTACGCTGAACCGTGAGATTTAATATGTGATTTTGTTTTTATCTGTGATAAGCGTGTCAACCGAGACTCCATAGTCGGATCAACTGTTTTCATAGTGTTCAACCTCATGTTAGCAAACTTGTCTACCGTAAAATTTTTATGCAGGAAATTTCAGGACAGATTTTTGGACATTTGACTCTGTTTGCATACAGACGCAATTGTTTGGCTATTCACTATTAGCCCAGGTTGATGAGTCACTTACAGTTCGTTCAGAATGAATAGATGGATGTTAGCAACAAACTGTTAAACTTTAGTGAAATTCTGTAGACTGGAAAACTCATTCGTATAAGCATGTATGCAGTTGGTTTTGATGTGTGCATTGTCTACATCAATCCAGCTAAATACGATATGCACACTTTTGGTTTTGCTAAAACTGACCAATTCAACATCATCACAGTCATTAAATTGTGTTGTATATGGACATCCGTTCATTATTTGGCTTAACCAATAAGGGAGGTACTGTAAATCTAATAACTGCGTGATATTGATAAATTGTTTGGATATGGATCCAAGCTCAGAAGCTTTATTCTCCATATTTCATGTAAGGCTAGAATAAGAGACTTTTATTCATTCCAATGAATTAAACTAGAGAATATGAGGAAGACTGTGTGCACATCCTAACAGTTTTGTTACATACTGTTTCATTCGAAGAACCTGGTAAAATACGGGTCAGACCAAACGGATCCTCAGATGTTCTTCTCTTCCCTTTTCAGTATCAAATTATACGCATGTAGTATTTCATACTTACCACGTCTGCGTGGATATGTACGGTTGCATATACATATAGCATATATGCAGTCGAGTCCAGTTATAACGGTATCTTGTCACGACGATGGTATTTGAACTTACTGACTATCCATATGGAACAGACTGCATACCAGTATGTACACAGGTTGTAATGAAACGTTTTGTTAGTGGCATCGTTATAAGCGGGTTCGACTGTACATATAAGATAAGGAGAAACGCAACACCAAGCAGGAAACGGTTTACCGTTATATTTCTAACTCACGCCGAAATCCAATGATAAACAAACAAACGGATATTGGACTGAACGTCTTCCGACGTTCACTTATCTGTTTCCATTTGTCAGTAATGCTAACGTAGTGTACATAATACTTATCTACGGAACAATTTCCACAGAAGAAACGTCTTCTGTTCACCACGCTCTTCCTTCTTTCTGGTTCATGCAATCACTTTCTTTTTTATCAGAAGCTGATTTATTTCTCGTGGATAGCACCTCGAATTTTAAACTGTAATAAGCGAATATCAATTAATCACCTATCTCTGGCCCAACGTCGGCGTCGATGCATTCGACCCAGAAGACCGGGAGCAGCGGATACAGTTTTGAGTTTATTTCGAGCCACAAGTAATTTTTGCAGATCACAATATGTAAAACGAATGGTTAGAAGATGCGAAAAAGTGCTGCATCAATAGCAGTACGTTTTCCAGGTGTTTGAATTTCACAGGGTTTTCCTGATCGATAGTTGCTGGGCCAATACTATCAAGGCGATCATGATCGGCTGTGGTCGTACAATGACGATTAGTGGAACGGGAACTGTAACACGCTGTGCTCTGCAAACAGCTGTCCCGGAGACCTAGATTATCACAACTTTATTTCTTAGGAGAGCTTTGTTAATTTGATTTACTTGCCAAACAGATCTTCGGACCGAGGTGGGGATTTGTATTTGTGGTTCATCAACTGCTTCTCCCGTTGGTCCGGTTGGACGGTCTTCCTCTGGTATTTTGATCGCCTTGCCACGGTTCGATGTGGTCCTGAAGTGGACCTGGCTCGGATGAAGCTGATGTACAGTGGCGTCGTTTACATTTGTGATTTCGACCATTTACTGATCGGCCTGCTAGGTGGTGATTTCACCAACAAAATGACGATTGTTGTTTTGGATACAATGCAGCGGTGGGACAATCTCTAGTACCATCAGCTGACTAACCTCATCGGGCTTTCTTTGGTAGTAACATGTGTCGCATTCCGGTATTGTGGTAAGAAATTGTCCAAAGGCGTCTGAAGCTCCGGCAGCGTTTACGGGCTCACGGGCTCATGCATTTGCGCTTTCAACCGTTCTTACCAACTTCTCAACAGTGTCTTTTGAATGCGCATGGTGGAGTATGTGTTTCCAAGTAAAAGGAACAAAATGCTTCTAACTTATTCACGTTAGGACTGTCATAGGATAATGAGATAGGGCGGCTGTCACAGTCATGAGGATGTGACTATGCATTAATCAAAAGGGCTAAAATCTCACCCTCTGAAACTGATACATTGTGGTCGATGGGGATTGTCATTTGTATTCAAGAACGAGGTAACGGCGAATCCTGGACCGTACTGTAGTAGCGGAAGACATATGTTAACTGTTCTGTGTTTATCCGTGAAACACAAAATATTGGACGCAGACGTTGTAATTGGTATTACGACAGAAAAATCTGTGATACATCAGGCATTTACATTGCTCTTGACACAACAAGATAATTAACTATCCGATACGTATATTTGATTAATAGCAACATCTACAAAACCGATCATGTTTCCGATGAATTTTGTTCGTTATACACACACGTATGTCACCTCACCTTATGGAGTTATAATGTCATCCAGGAGGTTGAGGCAGACTGATTTTCTGCACAGTTCTAGTAAGTTATTTTAAAATCTGCACTGATTTACGAACTCTATTAAGTTCGAGAAAAACTGCACAACCAACTCGCAAATGAATTAGTAAATACAGAAACTAAGTGCCTTTGCCGACGCATTTTATCGCACAAAATGTCGTTTGTAGACTGCCATAGTTTGGAAAAACTGAACGCTGCCGGCAAAACTCAGTCACATTTCATATATTACTTTAGCGAATCTGGCAGCTGTCGGACAGCTGAATGTCAGGCGGAAGTTTCTATGTGTAAAGTGACATTTCTCATTGTAATTTTGTTTTTCGTGACCCGTAGTCGTAAGACACTAACTGTACTGGATTTAATCTTGAGTACACAATTGCCGAAAGTCCGATAGGCTGTTCTTCTTAATTCACACTGTTTTTAAATGTAAACTTTGAATGAAAAGTCAACTAACAGTCCTTACTGGGTAATTTTTTTTGCTTTTTTCCAATTAGACAACGTATTTTAAAAATTTACAGAACGATCTTTTGCTAATCCCGATGAAATGATTACGAAGTGATTTAGCGACAAAATTCCCTTCACATACTAATAAACTGAGCTGTCTTTTGGTTTTGTTTGTTTGTTTCCTTGCCCCTGTTTGAATACACACGGAACACCACCTACAGTTGGTCATGACTCGTATTCAGACAAGCTAGTCCGATTACATGAAGGGTTACCGGTTCAATCACCCATTCACACTACATTTACCTGATGAGGACAATCAAGGACAAGACCGATCACAGAGTATCAGTTTGAGGGTGGACGTCCAAAAGCTGTACAATCGCCATTTCTTGTCTACCTGGCCACAGTCAGTGCAAACTGGTAATCCGAGATGGACTGTGTCCATCAAGCCTAATGGGGATTTAAACGAGTAACATAACAAAAAAGAAGTAAACGACCATACACACTACGTACACAGGGTGCTAAGAGCAACTGGACTTAGTTTTCATTCTTAAACCGCACTTTTGTGCAAAATGCACACGCATCATTGAGAGTTTCATGAAATAATAGTCAACAGTTGATCGTCTTTCGTTGTATCATTTATTACAACAGGTCCATCAACTTTAATAAAACTAAGTTGCTGGATAACGCATTGAAATGGCATCGCATTCTCGAGTGATCATTGACCCAATAAGGCAGAAACAACGTGCGAATCTACCCCACTCCATAATAGTGCAGTCACCCACTTCGGTTTGGTTCAGCCGAACCTCACAAAATGTAAGTTAAATGTGCGGATTTTGTCACCTACATGTTTTAGACCGCTTCTTGTCGCGAGCGTAGACTGCGAACAAGAAGACTGGAAGATCGAAATTTACTCTGTACCCCGGAAACATCCGACGAGTCCCGTCAGCATTCATCCCTTTCCCGGAACTACTCGGCTCGGCTGTCCGAGAGTTTACCTGCGAACATTGAACAATCACAGCTAGAAACCCTTGGTCTGATCGGATCCGGAGCGTTTGGCAGAGCATGGAAGGTAACAACAAACCAAATGACGTCCTTTATGATGAAGTACTCATCTGTACGATTTATTATTAATTTCGTTAGTACATTACAAAGATACAAGAGAGATACGAAGGCATATTGTTAGATTGTTGGATCAACTGCACACAGCGTTCCGAAAAATTACTGATGAGTAGTGGGGGATTTTGATTTTCACATAGATTAAACATCACCCACAATGGATCGCAGTTGTCGCATTCCCATAGTCTAACCAGTCAACCTCTCTCGAAAAGGGTCTTTGGTTCACTGTTAAAAGTGGAATGGTGGCTCAAATTGATCTATTCTCATAACTTTCACCTGCATATACATTTTGTACTTAGGTCATTCCGGTTAATAAGATGAGATCAAGATTTTCACTTTTCACACTGCATGGAGCTTATCACCGTGCGACAAGACGAATAGCATATAAAAGATTCCTAGCCATAACTTACCGACCCATGGCTAGAAACATTAAGGCATACAGCGATCGATCGGCGGCTAGAATAAAGTCGTTGTCTGATTATGTTCTAGATGAAGTGAATTAGCGGGGCTTAAGAAATCACATGAAAAGTGTGTTGATGGTGATGCCTTACTCTTACCTGCAGCCTGGCTGATTAATCACAAGGGTGTAGACATAGTGACGCTGATTGTTTAAAGCCAAACAGTTCCAGAAAAAATTTTCAACCTCTTTTTTTAGCTTTAAATTAGGGTTTGTTCTTATCATCGTTGTAGGACAGTTAAACACCAGTGTCAACTGTTGAGGTATTGCTTCTGATGATGGGCTGTTGTCGGATCACCCAGATCCATCCAAACGCGTAGCGGTCGGTCTCAATTTCAATGGGATAGAAATGGGGATAACATGTTTCCTATCATTTATCGACTACACACAGGGTATGGTGTATTTACAGTCTACACGCATTTGGAAAAAACGAGATTTCACCAATCTTACCATAAAACAAACGATTAGAAAGATTGCGAAGGAATGTTTTACTTGAGGTTATTGGTTGTCTTCTCATCTTAGATGATTGGAGCAACTGAAGTCCAGCTGATACATTTTGCTTCTTATCAAGGGGAAACTGATATATTTTCATTTCGACAATAGGTCACAGTGATTAGGCAGTTCATTTTGTTGTTGCTGACAGAATTCACTTCATGTCTTTAACTGAACTTGCATTTTTTCCCTATGCACATGTGTAACGTGACGAAAGTAATAGGGTTATAAGGTCAAAATTAGTGCAGGAGTTCACTAATTGCATAGAACAAGGTCTCATTTCCCCATATCAAAAAAGAAGGCTGACTCAAGGCACTTTATCCAGAGATCCAAAAACCTGATTCGTGATATCCACAATTAGAAATTCTTCGAAGGTCGGCGGCTGGCATGCTGAATTATGAACCCTTATGACTGAGCTGAGCTTCGCCTGTTTTTTAAAATCAAAATGATTATAGATAAGTTTTACAAAATTCATTCATGGAGAAGCCCGATTCATCAGTTTGAATCTCACTAAGGTTGGCTAGTAATCCACAAAACGTCATTCCGTGTATTTTTCCAGAGAACAACTAACGACTGACTCTTGCGCCCTTCGGAGGATGTCCAGTCATCCGCTCTTTCTATTGCACATTTCTCACCCGTCAGGGTAGTTGGTTCTTAATCCATCTCCCTGGAGGATTGGTGACATGTTTTTCCAGCCACCCCGAATGGATAACTCATGATCCATTAACGTAGTAATGCCTCCAGATATTGGCTCTGTTCATCCACATTAGCAGAAAACCTTCTGTCATGGTGAGGCATCGAGTTCACTTCTACATAGTAAGACCATACGGGACACAGACTGTTTAAGAGCAGTTTAGAAGGTGATCACAAAGATTTACGTACTCATCCTCAGCTATGCAGACGTCTTAGACTAGTGACTACTCGATTCTTATCGACCTTTTTATGTGTTGTTAGATGAAACTGACTGAGCTTAATGATAACGTTAATCAGACACTAGTTGTGAAAAGTTATCCTAACATGTTTTTTCTTGTGCCCGCTCCTTTCTAGGTGCGACATCGACAACATGGCTGCTTACTCGTACTGAAGGAGGTTCTGAATGGAGGCAATGACCAAGAGGAAGCACTGGTTCGAGAGGTTAGTTTACCTATCAGCTTTGTCAGAACATGTCTCAAGCTATTTCACCATAAACGCACAATCCCTGATAAATTCACTCAATCAGTAATGCTAGACTAAGTTATTTAAAATACCAAATAGCCTAGTTAGACGATCGTACCTGCTCATGTGTGTGTGTGCGTGATGAGCGGCTATACGTGGTGTTGGGAAGCGGGTTGGCTGGAAATTTAGAAGAGACAAATTGTGAAAAATGTGTGCCTCCGCTAGATTTCAACCGACGGCATAGGCAGCATGATTAAACAAATCCGCGCCGAGAATTCAGAAACTTCGCATTTGGGCTTATTTACCCCCTTGTTCCACTGTCTCATATAGAATTCATTATGATGGAACTCCTATAAGTGTTGGTTTGGGTGCCCACTGAGATGACGATATTTTAACGATGGTTAACGCAAAATGGTCGAATTACTTGGATCTCTTCAAACTTAACAAATCTGCCACACTACATTTGATCCATATTGTTGGGTCTGGTATGTAGGCTTAATTCACCAACGCCTATCTGGGCCGTGTCATGTGGTGTCTTCCTTCAGTTCAAATTTGCTATTTTGATCCAGTTCCTAACACGTCACGCGTATCTGAGCTTCGAGTAACATCCACTTGGAACACCTCAACTGATATTGAGTACGTAATAATGATCGTGCGTTTGTGTCTAGACGGGGATAGGCGTTGCGTCAGCTGATGTTTGCGCGTATGTGCAGTTAAAACAATAAACAAATTGTCGGAACTGCGTGCCACATTATGCTACAATTGAGAATGGGACAACGACTGTGTCTTCTGTCCATAACATTTGATGTCTCAAACTTTGCGTACGGAGCGAAGGTGGTCCCTTGCACACACACACACACACACACACACACACACACACACACACACACACATGTATATATATATACACCCGACATATCGGAAACTCCTTCCTTTCTAACGGATTAAACAATCTTGGTCCTCGGAAGGCTCAAAAAATCACTTGAAACTCATCAGACAAAGCTATCATAACGACAGTTGGTGATCGCTGCAAGCTAGTTAACTGCAGTTCTGTGCAGTAGATCAAGAACAGCCGATGATATTGTTTAAAAAATTTGGTTACTTTTACTGACTTCATCGACGCAGAAGGAAGACGTATATTGTCATCCGTTGCAAATGCAAAACACGTAGACTATACATGACAAGCAAACAGAAACAGACAGGGAACGAACAAGCATACGTTCACAACAAGTAGTATGCTGTCAAACCCATGGTGACCCAATGGGTTGCTTCAACCAGTTTTGGGCACAACACCGGCTGGTGAGTTCTGATTAGCATATCTTCTTCAAACGCCTGGAGCTGGGGGTTCCGAATGTGCAACAATAGTTTGAATGAACTAAATCACATGGTGTCTTGCGGGGAATTCACCAGCTTGAGATTGCTGACGTCAGCTGTTTTAATCATTTTGCCACTCTGTGAGATAACTGTCGATCTGTTCTCTCTGTGTAAGCGTCATTACAACCACAAGTGAAATGACAGACAACATGACAGACAGAGCATTTAGACAAACCGCCTTCGCGATTAGGTAGGGCTGGTCCTTTGGTGATTTGAACCAAGCGCATCTGCACGGTCACGTGCTTATGAGATGTGACAGAACTCAATTTGTGCTTAATATCGTTTGAATTGAAGAACTGGAAATGTATACCTCTTTGAACAGTTTGAAATGGCTCATTGCGTCTGTTCATCATATCGTGAGTTTTTATGCATTTTCAGGATATCCATTTACTAGTGATATTTTTCTTAGGATCTCATATCCTTCTTGCAGATTGTCAAAAGTGCAAATGGGCCCGAATATGTTAAACAGAGTCCTATGGAAATAATGTTTCCATGCTACCGAGACAAGACATAAGAACTGGTGATAGTGACCACTGTATGTTGCACTATAATACTCAGGACGGCGTAACATGCCATTCTTGAACTGAGCGATGGATACACCCAAGAAAGCTAAACTGCCGTTTGATTCAGTTTCGTGAGACAAAAATATGTTTAGGTGAATAGTGTTGGGATAGGTAGGAGAAGACGAAATGGAATAATCGGTATTAGTAAAAATGGAAATCTCACCAAAGTGTACCTTACTATGTAGTTTTTTTAACATCTTGGATTTCCCGTCCATTCTTTCCTAAGAAAATTTCAACTGGGGTTGGATCTAACAGATTACCCATTGCCACACCACCATCTATTTGTCTGTACGAAGTTAGTCAAAATTATTTATGCTTTCTGTATATACTTGAGATACGATCACGTTAATACTCAGCAGTCCCAATCAATGAACTTTTCATAAAAAATGAATCATTTGAATGCATGATTTATGAACCTAGAGATAAGCTTTCTTCTATCTTTTTTTTGATTCAAGGGGACTTTTCAGGCATTGCGGATAACATGTTGTGGATTGTGTATAGACTGTCTGCTGGGCAACGAGTAACTTTTGTGTTAGGCTGGATTATTCATGCATAAAACTGAACGCACTTGTGCTCCATCGTTGTAGATCTTCATTGCACCTATGGTTACCGTCCACCGGCTCCATGTTTTCTACTGGTTGACTTTATGAACTGCATTCTACGTGTGTTTGTCGTCGACTACTCAACTTGAGAAATATTAATAACCAATCAAACTGTATCATATCCCGAATGAAATCAGAGGGCCGTTCACTAGATTACGAACATGATAAGAAGAGATTTCTTAAGTTGAACGCATGAGAAAAGACTGTTGCTAAACTTCGAGTTCACACTGTGTTGAACACAAACAGCAAGACTGCTTGGCTCAGTTGTAGTGATGACCGTCCCGGTCATCTAAGTCAGCACATTACAAGGGCAATCCGTCCTAGGGATGATTCATCCCGACCTATGTTAATCTGAAAGGATTGATCCCTAATCCAATTCAGAATAAGATAAATTTTTTTGGCATTAGAGGTTGCATTTCTGCACGGCCGTTACAATAAGAGTTTTATCCAGTATGTAAATGAATAAGTTCAGGTCACGAACCCCATTTTTCTGTGGACGCTCCGCTCTGAACAGTGTTATGCGCTGATTTTATTGTGGTAGAGAAACTTTCATTTCCAGTGACTCCCTGAGTTTCTAAACATTGTGACACCCATGCACTGATGTGGAATTCATAACATTGTGCCTATATTCTACTGAATTGTTAGCACTGTGTTCCGAAACTGGATAACTGGTAGTAAGTCTAAACAGCATATGGAATAAATGGCGGATTGCATTTACCTTGGCACGCGGTTGTTAAAATGTACGCGTAATATACGATCTTACCTTATGATATGGGTCCAAAACGTAATACCCGAAGTTCGATTAGCCGAGTAACGCAGAAGTTTAGGATGCTCATACGGCTCGATAAGGAACACCCCATAGGTCATTTGATCAATATCGTACAGAAAGAAAGGAAGTCCATCTTTTGACCAAGCGAGCTCGGTGGAACATGTCAGTTTGCTGAGTGTAGATGGAGTCGGTGATGCCAAACTTCTTTTCCGGCACCTATGATTGGTTACCGGCAGCAACTTTTTATATTTCGATAGTGTTGTCATAACAGAGGATTCTTCTTCTTTCAAGTAGCTTGCTGCGATTGATATGAACACTTCCACCACACCGTATGCTCATTTTTTTATGTCATCCTTTATACAAATAGTTTTCATCTCAACCACTCTGTTGTGCCCACATTTTTGTGATAACCGTTCAGTCTTTTGTGTACGCACGGTTTAAACAACGGAAAACATGAAATTTATCACACATGCAGCATGCTTTTCATTACTCATCCTGCCATTCCGGTATGCATTCTTGTTCTTGTTGACCTCATAAACAAATGGACGATGTGTACTTTTAAAGAAAGGTGAAGACCAGTGGAACGCACACCTGTGTGTCAGATCAACGTCAGTTCCTGATCATCTGCGGATGGATCTAATGGAACACGTGATGTTCTGGTCAAAGCAACAAGTTAGCCTACGAAATGTTTGGTTTCATTTGTAAATAAAGTAGCCACCATGACTATTTCATTGTTCTAGTAATGAAAACGCGCACGACTGCAAGTACCAATTAAATCTCAGTATTTTTTGCGATGACTTGTTCGTAAGATAAGTTGTCGCGATCATTAGCCGGCCTAAATCGATCGGAGTAAACCGTCACGGAACCAGTCACGATCGCTCCAGTTGTTGGCAGCTATTGTTGTGGACCCGGTTTTTCTCTATTACTGAGCACATGATAGATGACAACAAAATACCAATTCGCAATAGCTTGGTCGAGTGTGCGTAATGAGCGGTAGCTGAACTGTTTATTGATTTTGTCTATCTGTTACCACCTACACAGCAACACAGTAACATCTAGTCTCCAACCGACTGTGACACGTTTACCAAAATCTCGTTGGTCTGTTGATATAATCAACAGTTCTTCCATATTTACTGAGATATTATTATTATTATTATTATTATTATTATTATTATTATTGTTATTATTATAGACAGCAATACATCAGTGGTTCACACTGATGCTCAACTACCACAGCATGTTTTCGCCTATCCAACCTGCTGTATGCAGCAGATAAGGCGACCCGGTTTATACTGCGAGACGGCCGATGTAGTATGGAATTACTTGTGTTATGACTATTCATGGTTGTGTGTGGGCTGATATACTGCCAGGGCGCCCAGACGTAGACAGGAGAACGATTAGGGTTCTCAACCAAAGCCATTGGCTAAAAAGCCTATACCGTAATGCAGCGGGTGGGTGGCAGTGTACCAGAACTGGTATGTTTTCCGGAAAAAGATGCCAACTTTCTTTCAAACTCCATCTGGAGGAACTGGAGACCGTAGTTTGTCAGACCTATAATTACTGACCTGCTTGACATGAACGACTTTGTCGACGTGGTGGCCACACCGTCCAGTTCAACCCAATAGGTCATCGAGATATGCAAGCCGTCACACCACGTCAAGGTCCAGTCTTGTTGCAAAGGTACTTTGCAGGAGTTAGTCACCGAAGTTGTGGGAGTGTCTTTGGACGCACCACTAGGCGCCGGAAGGGTAGATACAGACTTGCTCCCAACACCCACGGGGTCAGTAGTTTCACTGTCTTTTTTGGTAGATTGAACGGTTACACGTGGCCTAGTCAACGGCTGCTTAGGCGAATAGGTATCTGACGTCTTGATGTGACTGGAATTAAGCCTATGCACCTATTACATACCTAGTTTAACTAAGGAAACCTCTTGTAAAAGTTGAATACGCACTGTGTGAGCAATGAACACCGGACATGAAATGCCAATTAGCTTATTAATAGGCATACGCTACACACGATATCAAAATTACTTGCTAGGGAATAGCACCCTCTGAGTTTGTATTTGATAAGCTCACAATGACTAGGAGTTTCTTACTTCATTTTTGCAGTTAGATAGAATGAATGCGATATAGTGTCTGTGATATCTATAGACCTGCCAAAGAGGAAAGCAAGACAACCAGACACATAAAGACTAGGATGGAACTGTACTGGAAGTCCTACAAAAAGAATAAGACGCTGAGGTGTTAAGTAATGATTAGTAGACACGACAGTACCAAGGTGACAATCTTAACGTAACTAGAAAACGCCTATTTTTTTATAAAAAAAAATCACGGGACTAACTGAAACATGATCGGGATTTAATTGGTGTAAATTGAACGTTACCCAAAGTTGATTATAGTCCTGTCATTCATAAGCACTTTCCAGCCATCTCTCGTCATAAAAATGTAGGGTTCAGAATATGTCTCCATTAGAAATCGTGGTAATGTGTATCTTTTCTAAGACCGGAGTCAGTAGTCAAAATGGGTGTCTCACGGGAACGCGTGAAGTGGAATGCCACTTAACCGATCCACTATTACACTTATTCGAGACTATCTTGACAGTCTAATGAACCAAAAGGCTATCAGCTGCATAAGACACATTGTTTTGTTGGAATATGCAGCACAGTTTTGACGGCAAGGTTTGCGAACCGGTGCATGCTAAGTTTGGAAAAAACACATTTCTATCAGTAGTATAGCGGACACAAATAGTGGAGATGAACCAAGTTGGGAATTCCTCATATCTGAGACTGAGCAGAAGAAAGTTCGTTTTAACATAGTAAGTTTCGTTCGTACAAAGCAGTTAGCAGACGAAGCGTGGTAGACATATACATATTGTGTGAAATCATCAGTTTGAAATTTCAAGTAACATGAATAGTCTTTTATACACCAGTCGATTAGAAAAATGGCCAACCAGCTTACTGTCTAGAGAAAGTTAGTGAGTCAAGAACAGATTTAGGTTTACGAACGAATACAAAACACGGCCTTGAGTCACATGGTTACGACAAATTTGACAAACCACAGGAAGCATGGGCTGGAATGATCTAATAGTGTTGTGAATACACGAATTAGATCGGGAACAAGATCGCTGGTCGAAGCCTGTCCAATGTTTGCGCGATAACAAAGACAAGCCTGTGTCAAAATCTGGACAGGTCATAACCTCGACAGTTCAAAACCCGGAACACTCAAAATTCTGACATTTTAGACTCCCAACAGGTCCAAAGCTCTAAACAGTTGTAAAGCAGGTTTAACTTGATTACTTCCCCGAGTAGGGTAGAGTACGATGAGCATCAACGGTAATGGAGGTGTTTGGAATGAAATAGAAGTGCTTATCTCTAAGGCTAGGACGATACTTACTAATCTGGGACATATTAAGTGACAAAGTGGTATTTCTCTAAAACTTAATGTTACGAAACGACGGTGAGGGCAGTAGTATTTTACGGTTACCACTGTAGGTCGCGTCCGTTTTCCGCAATTGGGCTCTACCGACTCACAGGTTAGAAGACGCTAGGTGAGATGACAACTGATTAGGCCCAGTAATGCGGATATTCCCGTTGTTTGACTAGATTGCCTGTAACGCGAACACAATTATTTTTGCAAGAAGGCTGTCTTGATGATGACGCTTTATGTTTACTTACAGTTTAGTTGTTTGGTTGTAAGATGTATGTACCTTGATGTTGAATGGTTGTGTTTAGACATAGATGGTTTTAGTATTTGGGTCTCATTCCATCCCTCTTTTTTGCTTGTTTCTTCTTTCCACAGCTGTAAGGTGGTTAGACATCGATGTGAGTAACTGATGTATTGCTGTCTGTGATGTTGATGTTGGTGATGGTGATACAATCCTTGAAGGACTGAATTTTAGGGCGAATGTGTTGTAAATAGATTTCTCGCAGTTGTTCCGGCTATAGATACCACTCGAGATAATGGACTTCGGAAAAGCCAGTGATGTAGAAATTCTTGAGTAAGCAATAGAAAGGGAACATCGGACCGGCTGTGGTAAGCAGTTTCTGGTCATAGTATATAAGCAAGCATTCAAAGAGTTAAGCTAACATCAAACAACTAAGAGATTTCCACTGGATGACAGTAATGCAACGTATGAATTTGTCAACTGTAATTCAGTACTAAGCAAAGAATCTGACGATTAGAGAACAATGTATTAATGCAATTTTTAGTCCAGTTTTGACGGTACATCCTCAAACGATGTTGGATTGGCCAGTTGTTAATCTGTTCTTTACGCTGTGGTTTGGATAGTCGGTGAATCGAATAGGTTTTCCGCACAGTATAATGTCTCTCTGTCCTTCTTGGGTTCTTATGCACCGTATCGCTAATTTTGTTGCGGCCGACTTCAACGTGAGGTGATGAATCTACGTAGTTCGTATGGCCAAGGCACGCAATTCAGATACATGCATACAATCATATGGCACATACCTACTTTCGACTTGGGACTAGTCTTTTTAGTGAATTGGATAGATGGAATGTTTACATCTTCTCACTTCGCTTCACTTTAGCTGTGAAAATCCGAGGGGCTTGGGGTGTGTCTCCGTCTGTGGATTTAGGGTCTTACCAGGGTCTTTTCAAGCTCGTTGATGAATATGTGTGAACTGTGTATGAACATCAAAGCAAGTCAAGCAGGCCCTTAACAATCGCAGACGTGATGTAACGCGCCTTTCCTTTGCCAAACGTTCTAATACGGCTTGACTGTTTGACGTGGGTCCCTGCTATGCGGCTTCACCCAATCTACTTGCGCAGAGACAAGGAGAACACGATTGCGGACAAACACTCTGTATTGCCAAATACCAGTTCAACAAACAAATAAAATGCCTGTAAATATATATCATGAAATAGTGACCAAATATGGCCATTTGTTGATTCACTGTCTGCTTATTTAGGTCACTTCGCTGCCAAGTGACAATGTAAGGCCAATTCCATAGGCGTTAGTTCTCGGGCTGGCGTGATACCCACGCTCACTTGCACGTGTCCTCCTGTCGCGACACCCACGCTCACTTGCACGTATCGTCCTGGCACGACACTCATGCTCACTTGCACGTACCGTCCTGGCGCGAAACCCACGCTCACTTGCACGTCTCCTGCTAGTTGGTCCGACGTGCCCCTCAGTGCTTTGTCTGATTTCGTCAGCCGTCACCGACGGCCTGACTGGGTTGCAATGAGGACTTCCTCAGCCGTCACCGATGTCCTGATTAGATCGTTTTGATGAATTTGCGTCCTAACAAGACGTGAGGAGGATCGTAGTCTTCTAGAGGAGGATTGGAATATTGCTGAATGCGTGAGCTGGTCACACGTGCAGACCATGAGCACGGGCTCGTGGGTTCACGCTTGCTGGGTTTTTAAATGCCTCGGGGATAATTGCTCAAGGATGGTAGAGGGTTTGTACAAACTGTTCTTGTGGGTTGTAAAGTCAGATGGCAATAACCTATGCCACTGATAACAGTCGCACTTTGAAAGCTCTGGAGTGGGTTTGACAGACCTCTTGAATTATCTGAAATGCTTCGTCCTTTATTTGACATCCCGTGTTAACCATTGATGAACGTGTCCTTGAAGAAAGTCAATTCTCCGTTAGTATGGGTGAGAATATGTGCACCAGAACAATTGACCAAATTCAGTAGGTTAGGTCGCGAGAAGGACGAATGAATAATCAGCCTTGATGAGACAGTGTCCACTGATTATCTGGCCAAATACATACATGGATAAACATGTGTTAATTAATTTTAGAGGGCGACTAGCTTAGAAGTGAGGAATATCCTGTGAGAATACTTGCGGTTATGGCATAGACAGGAGTTAACCGTTGGCACTTGCGTTTTAATTGTGCAGTAATTAGTTGCAAGAATCAGAATGGAGTGAAATTTGCTGTACGTCATTTTGTTGTTTATAGCAAACGATGGAAAATCGTAGCAAACATTGCGCTAACTTGAAAAGTGTATGTGGTATGAACAAACATGCATGTTTTTTGTGTGGATCAATCAAATTTTGTGCATTCCATTCATACAAATTCACATGACTAGATTTCAGTAGTGTCAAGTCACTTCACACGCGCTTACGCATAACGCAGGTGATCTTCGGAAGCAAATGTCAAATTGTGTCAATCGATTCGTCTCAGAGTAGCTCGATTCTAGTGACACTTAGACAATGCCCTACTTGTCATAACTACGCTTGCATGCCCACGTGACCGTGTTCAGAGCAAGCGGTTGCTTCTATTCTAATCATGTAACAATCGGTGAGTGGATATCAGGTTTACTACGTGAAACAAAGTTTACAGGTAAAGATCATTGTTTCACTGTCCGTACCGGCCATGCCTCGAAATGGACGAAACTGGCCATGGCGTGCATTGTCCTCAGCTTAAGCCATAAGACGTCAAAAATTTTTCCATGATTAGTGGGGGAAACTTGTGCTTTTGTATTTGGAGGTCGTTTACATTTGATAACAACTTTTACGGCCAATCAATTTCGAAATAGCGCACTGTATTCGAGGCCCACTTAATAACTGAAGCTCACCGGCATATCCTAGTCTGTGCCGGAAATACACTCTATGCACAAGCATGCGGACTGCAGTTCAATTTTAGTCTTTAAGTTATGTGTGGACACTGTTTGCTCCAATGAATTGGCACAGCTGGGTCGAATCCATAGCCAAAGTAACTTCACCCTAGATAATATTGCCAAAGTCTGAAGAAGACTATGAATGACATACAATTGCAGTTGAAACATTAAACCTAGGTGGCCAGTCCTGGCAGACCTGTCACGCCATCCCACTGTCGCAACAACTTCTGTACACATTCATTGCATGCCTCGGTATTCGCCTTCCTGTACTATGTCGACTTGTGGTATCAACAGGGTATTAACCATTTTCTGCACCACTTTAGTGTTGGAAATTAGGTCACACAAATAGCAAATCCAGTCGACAGTATCTGTTCTTTTCAGATAACAGTTGAATATGGTTAAGCTGATGTGGTTCTGGCCTGCCACTGGGACGTGAAAGTAGGGGCGATTCAAACACTGGATCTTGGTACCATCAAGAATGGTCAGACTGACCGTGACAGGTCAACCAGCTTCCTATGTGGGTAGACAGAGACCTTTCGAAGCGAGTTTCAGAGGAGAGAACCATACTGCTTTTCATCAATTAAGAATCTCCTATGACCGTCCAAGAACTTTGTGCGATCTTTGGAAGTCTTATCTGACCGTTTGTGTGTCCTGTCCGGTCATCTGACATCCATGGATACACATGAGCAGATGACGACGATCGTGAAGCAGGTGAAAACGAACAGATTTATTCGGCTGGAGTGAAACACTATCGGCTGTTTATCAGCTCCCTTCAGTTTCCTAATTTGACAGGTTTCCTCCATGAATATTCGCACGACAATACATGATCCTGTCCATCGTTTGTGCATTTGGGATTCCAGAGCTCGACACCGTGTTATGCAGTCACACTCTTTTCCAAACCTTCAGAGGGGCTCCAAATACTTCCTTATCGTAGTAGTACTCCTGATGCCTGTGAGGTGTTTCCAGATATATTCATGCCATTTTATAGGCTTGCCGAAGTGTATCTGGAAGGTTACTTACGTAACTGAAAGTTGCGGTTGCTGCGTGGCTAGCAACCCTGCATCTGAAGGCAGTCTCACTCCGCGGCCGGTCCACAAAAAATGTGGAGCTTGATTAGTCGGCGCACGCGGTATGCTACCGGACACTCTGGTCTAGCCAAGTCCTATCCAACGATGTTCTTATTTGCAAAAGCCTTAATGAGACTCCTGAGGGATCAGTTCGTTCTTTCTACCTAAAGATTGCCCTGTGGGTGGCAAGCTGTAGTTCACTTTTTATCTATTTCTAGTAGCCTACAAACTTCGCGAACTAAGAAGCTTTCGAAACAGGAACCATGATCCGAATAGAGTTTGCCAGGTCCCCTCAAAAGCACACCCAATCGTAGACGATGGCCGTTGCTGCTATCATTGTATCCAACTGAGCCAGCGGGATTGCTTTGTGTCATTTAGTGATGTAATCTACCAGAACCAGGACGCACCGGTTGTTTCGGGGTGTCTCAGGTAACGTCCCTACAATGTTGACGTCGACAAACTCATTAGAGTGTCCCGCAATCATAACATACGGCAACGCTCGACCCTCTACTTGGGAGTTCTTGAAGGTGCCCAATTTTTCGCATGATTAACAGAACAACATGACATCTTTGCACTGACGCGGCCACCAAAATCATTGTCTTGTGGCCGCATCCAGTTTGTTTATCTTCAAGTGGCCGAGCTCGTGATGCAGGTTTGTTAATACTGCATACCATGGATTGGGGAATTACAATTTTTCTCGCACAAGCAAGTCCACATTGAATAACTAATACTCCCACCATCTTGAGCTGTTCCCATAGCGCCCAAAATCAGCAAGACTCATAGCTTTTCCGTTCCATTTCTTTGTTGGTTGGTCTGTCACCACTCTTCGGGCACCTTCCATAAATTTGTGCATTTTCACAATCTGACATTTGAGCCTACTGCCAGCGGTCATATTCTGCACTTTTTAGGTTGATCAGCGCTACGCTTCGTGCGGTAGAGGACGGACAATCGCCATGAATCCGAGCGAGATGCCTCGATAGTGAGTCGGCGTTGGAGTATCGTTTTCCGGATCTATTTTCACATACGAAGTCTTATTCTTGTATGATCTCCTGCCATCGGGCTAACCGCTCCTCTGGATCTTTGAAGTTTTCCAATCCGTGGAAGGACTGA
Source organism: Paragonimus heterotremus (assembly GCA_013368495.1). Taxonomy (NCBI): domain Eukaryota; kingdom Metazoa; phylum Platyhelminthes; class Trematoda; order Plagiorchiida; family Troglotrematidae; genus Paragonimus; species Paragonimus heterotremus. The sequence continues at coordinate 44,789 of LUCH01002793.1, read as the reverse complement.
TGCTCCGTGCGTACGACAAAACTTTTGCCCAGAAGATAGTGCCAGAAACGTCACACGAAGAATGCCAGCACAAGCATTTCTTTTATTATCGTACAGTAATTCTATTATTTACCTAAACATCGGCTGCCGTAAACCATCACACGTTCTGTACAGTCTTGTTATCGTTGCGAGAGAAATGCTCTGATTGCACTGTCGCTTGCATCTGTATCCAAAACAAACTCCCCGGCTTCCGGTGACAGGTCCGGAAAAGCTAGTACTGGCGCCGTGCACAGAGCTTTCTGCAGTGATTTGAAAACGTGATCACACTTTTCTGTCCACATGAATTCCTGATCGTTTTGTGATCGTCTGTTTAGGGGGATGGGAATTCCGGCAAAGTCGGTAATGAAACGACGATAATAGGATTCAAACTCGAGGCGGCTCCTAAGCTCGTCTGCATCTTTCGGAGTGGACCATGGTCGGATTTCTTCCGCGTTTTCTGGGTCTGTACGGATACCTGACCCGGAAATTATATGCCCCAGAAGTGCTCCCTATTTCAGTAGGATGTGGCACTTTAGTTTCAAATCTGGTCGTCGATTCTTGGCACTGGGAATGCATCTTTCTTTCTCACTTGGTTGGACTTCCTGTAGTCAACGCATAATCGTAGATCACCCCCTTCCTTTTTTTTTTACCAGAACTACTGGGGGCAGCCTATGGGGAATTTGCGGATCGGATCGCGTTGTTCTGTAGCATGTCATAAACCATCTTACGCACCCCATACTGGAGATGTGCGAGTATAACGCGTGGAGGTTTCTTGACTGATGACTCATCCACCATACTACTTCCATGCCTCAGAATGCGTGTGCGACCTAGTCCTGCTCCCTCCCAAGCGAACACGTCTGGCTGACTTTTAATTACTGACTTCAAGCATTTTGCACTTTGTGAGTCGTCGGATTCTCTCACCAACTTGGCGACTCACGTCCGAGGGGCCGCAGTGACACGCTGCTGGAAATCGGTCCCTGGCGGGACTTTGGTTGTGGATATCAACCGAACTGTGCTGAGCGGTCTCCTCAGCTGAAGGTTGTGAAAATCGAGCGCGCCTCTAAAACGGTCCAACAAATCCATCCCAACTATAACACAGAAAGTAAGATTGGGACTCACTACAAAACTGTCTCGTGATATCCGGCTATCATAACCAGTGCAGTTACTCTACCCTCTGTCGGCGTTCGATCACCACTGGCTGTAAGTGTGTGTTGGCAACACGATTTCTGTCTGCAATCTGAGAGTGCGCGTACTGTACATGCACTGATTTCATATAGTGACGCCCCAGTGTCCACTAGACTCACAGGTGCTACTCAAAATATTATTATCTGTACCATAAGTTCTGCTAGTGACTAAGAACGGTCGATATGGAAAAGAATATAAACACTACCACGGACTTACTTGCTCTGGTGTGGTTTTCAGCCGCCTAACCATTAACTTGGTGGGCTTGGCGGGTTTACCTGAATCCGTGGCCATGGGGTCTGCGTGATGTACTTGACCACGATTGCCCTTCGCGGTCCCCCTAACACGAGTAACTACGTCCCGGATAAGAGCTTGAGCCTCCCCTTTACCGCGGGAGACTGTTCCTACCGCTGGCTGCTCGTGTCACGACGCAATCTTGTAATGGTCGGTTGACAGCTGATTCGGCCTTCTCGAGGTTGTTGTCCAAAAGCAGTGCGGCACCAAGATTGTTGGGCTGGTGGAGCATGAATTCCCTTTTTATGTTCGTTGATAGGACTCCCTCTACCAACAGTTCGAGGATGCGCTTCTTGAGTTCCTAAGGGACTCTTTCTCAGAGTCTCGTTCAGCCAGGCGCTGCAATTCATAAAAAAGCGACCGGACGGTTTCCTCGTCGAACTGTCTACGTGAGTTGCACTGTTGTCGATAGACTGTCGAGTGCAAGGGATCGTTCAGTAGATGCTGCGGTTCTGTGAACGCTCCGTCGGATACGGAAGTGTTCAGGATTTTAGCCTCAACGACAACATTGAAGGCCTCTATGCTTAACGAGTTCAGAGTCAGCTTGGTATGGGTTCCGGTGGGAATTTTCGCAGATAAGCCTGTACCTGATTTTACCACCGAGGATAGTGTTCACCCAAACTGAAATTGTCCACGCGTAGAATCGACACATGTAGTCCCGATGTTATGGCTTCCGTGGAGAGCCTGTTTAAGATGTTAGTCAGTGTCTGCACGAAGTGACCGAATTGTCCGGAAATGGATGAGATAAGAAAACTCGAGTCTTCCTGTTGAATTTCAACCCAATTCAGTGGCCTGAATAAACTGTACCTGGCTTTCGATCGAAAATAGCTTCATTCATCGTACAGTTTTGAATAAGAAGCCACACTCTGAATCACGTGTTCTACACTATCTGATAGAACACATTAGCAACATCTCATTAATGTTTGATTCTAACGTGTACTGCAACAGTATCCTGCGTTCTAAGTTACCGTTCTACGCTCCGGTGCACCTGCGTGTGTTAGCCACTAAGACGACTTCTAAACAGTGACAAGGATGTTGGCCAGTCACTTGAGGAGGAAACAGGCTGTTTCTGAGAGTTGAAAACGATTCTATCTGCTTTCCTACTAAAGCTCTCTGTATGAATTGAAGAGGTGAACTGGTAATAGTATGCAGAAGTGTCACTTGAGATGTTATCTTGAAATGAAAATTTTAGCTTTGAGTAGCCAGGACAAGTCACTGATTGTGCGTTGACAAATACAGGTCTTATCGTGAGAAGGTGACTGAACTATTCAAAATCCAACATAAAACTTGTTTTCATTCCCGACTGGCGCGTTCACTAGACATAAATACTGTTGAAAACATTTAGGACCATCAGTAGCAAATAAAATGAACGAGAGTTATTGTCTGATTCGGGTAACCTCAGTGAGTCCACAAGATCGATTTTGCACAGTAGTCGTCTCACAACTCACAAATCTAAGGCATGACACAAATGGATGAGGTAATCAAAGCATAAGACAAATCCCCACCTTTGTCAATAACCCTTATACGTACTTCGACTAAAACTTTTAAGTAGATTGAGCAGAGGAACTGTTTGCCATCGTGTGTAATCTGGGTATCCTTCTCACATTTGATTCCTTTTTTCATAGTCAGTTAGGCATTTTGACCGGTGTACTTCGAAAAAGAGCTTTATCATCTGGGTCCATTAACTGATTATAGCGTGTCTTCGTCAGCACCGAGACTAGTGATCAACAAGTTCAGTGTTCAAGCACATCTTCCTGTTGGAACTCAGCTATTCAAACGAGAGCTAAACATCGTTTTCCTCAATTGGCTCAAAACCTGGGTAACTGTTGTGAAGTGAGCAACATTGTGTGACAAGAAGTAAAAATAATTTCTTCCATACATCTTTTAAATTATACTTCTCTTATCATGCTGGTTGAGTCGCAGTCTTCCGAAATCAGCTACGTGCGCATTAATGCACCTAAAACATTGCAACTTCTGGGACTCCAGTACACAACCGTTAGATAGTTAGAAAAAGTAACGCAAATTCTTCGTCCCCAGCTGATCAAACCCTATCACCCAACAGTGAAGGTAATCTGTTAACGGGTTCTTAAATTATGCTACAAAGAGTCCATTGGGGAGGCCTGTGAAGAACAGTTGACTTAAGTATCCGCAAAACAAGCTTCCACTGGCTCCATAATGTGGCCCCCCGTAGTCGATCGAAATCTTCCAACATATGATCCCAGCATGAGAAGTGACATTACGTCGAACACTATCAATTCAAATAGCATCGTTGTCGATTGCGCATTTGACGAGGTAACTCACTGTAAACTAAGTTTCGACAAGATCGGTCTAACATTGGAAGCGTTTTGATAATTATGAATAAAAAATGAGTGGATTCAGACTCAACACTGTTTGGTTCACTATCAAGCTCAACTTCACTTTTCGCCGCAGGTATATTACAGCCGCGGAACGTCAACCGGGATGCAGTTAGAGGCTATTTGTGACTACCATAATTTCTAATACAACATATAGAGCACCTACTTTAGCGTTGTGTGTTGTACGTCTGCAACCTTCGAACATACTGTCATTGTAAATACTTTAGCCGAAATTCACGTACATCAGATATTAGACGATGCGGTGGTGAATTCAAAGTTGATTCGATATTCTATGGGAGAGGACGTGCTTCTACATAAAGTTCCCCATAACCATGAGGATAGTTAGCCAGCCATAGGTTCGTGTGGATAATTGCAGCAATTCTACAGGCTACTTGACTTATTGCCTGGAACTGATTCCCCCTTTCTTATTGAGGATGGCGTGGCCGTTCCAGATTCACATCGAAATCGCGCCCCATGACAGGTACACAAAGAATACTGAGACATTAATCTCATTAATGCTGACTCAACATAGGTGATCAGCTGAACCATTTCGTTCATTACTAGTAAAAGTCTGCACACGTAATCAGGTCACTAATCCCGAATGATTTACAGTCACGCTCTCCGTGACCAGGTATGTACAGTGATTTTGCTGGATCACTAAACAACCGTTTTGATGAACACATTCAAGCAAATGACCCGGGAGTACTTTTATGAAGAATACACATGCAAGTGTTGCTATCAACTTGTTGCAGCACATCTTCAGGTGTCGTGGTGTTCCAAAAACCAATCCTCTCTTTATTACAGTGACCTAGATCATATCGACACACTTCACTGAATTCTGCAGCACCAAAGACATACAACATACTCGAATATTGTTGTATGATTCTCAGATTGATGATCAAACGGAGCGTTTTGAAAACAATTCCAAATACACGCTGGCAAAGGTTACGAGCAAAGAGCCATTGGGGAATGTCCTCGAGAGTTTTTCGCCTGAATTATCGAGTGACGCTAAACCGACAGACGTCAAATGGAACGCATCCAGCAGAAGTTTGGATAGGTTGAAAACTACAAACAGTTCCGGACTTAATACGGCCTCGGTACAACAGGCCACACAATTCACAGCCTAGCTGTTTCAACGTGGGCCGGTTAGCATGCACCGCTTGCCTCACCAAAAAACAACCAAAAGGGGTCGTCGTGGAAAAATATCCGCGAAATCAACTTAGAATCTAAGGCGTCGGATCGTCAAGCACACCGACTCAAGCCATATGGGTTTTGGCTCCGATCACAACCGAGTACCTTGCACCCAAATCTGCAGGTGTTATTGAATACCTTTTGTATGTCAATAGGAAGTTAAGCCCAGTTGACTTGTGGAAGTAGAAACAAATTGATGATACGTTGGTAGCCCAAACAATTCATACGACCCCCGCAAGTAAATCTGTGACTCAAAAGCTATCCAGAGGAGGGTCTAAAGAAACAAGTGTTAAAGCTGCTGTGTTCAGCCGAAGGACTCGGACATCAGTTGAGTTAACGATGTTCCATTTGTTCGATTGGGAGCAACCAACGGAGGTTGACTTCACTGTTTATTTCATGCAGTACCCCAGTATTCTCCCCATTATAGCAGGCAGGTGATTCAACCTTCGGCCACACGTATACGGGCGGTGTCACAACTTTATTGGGGATCAGCCCAACAAATGAGAAGCTAAATCCCCTTACTATTGGAAAACGTAGATATTCAAAGTGTCTGTAAGTCTTGATGTTTTATTAAAAAGATAATCACAATTTTTGGACATTGCCTGAGGTGTTTCACAAATGACCCAAAAAAACACCAGTAGGGTATCTGAACATGGGAGAATTTTTCTCTTGACTAACTTGTCTATAAAGAACGGGTTACAACAAGGTTATAAGCAGTTTAAACGCTCATGAATGGACGGTAACGTGGCGGGCGCAGTAGGTAAATATGCTGTGTCTCCAAAAAGTCCGTGAAAAATACAGATTTTTTGTATCTGCAGGCTACCAGTTGGGTTGGGTAAGCCATTCTTAGTTTGTCGTGGACCACTTCAACAAACGAAAACCTTCCAAGAAAAGAAAACATCTGAAGGTGTACATCTTCGGTTAATCCCGAAGATATACGGGAATGTGTGAACTTCAGTAACAAGGAGAAATTCACTGCAAGTGATCCTGCTACATAAATTCACTACCGGTATAAATTTCAGATGGTTGAAAAGTGCCTTAAAAAGAGACTTGTGAACGATCATCTGTTGTAAGTAGCTACAAAATGAATTATATCGACCACGGAATAAATGTGCGTTCGATGGAACTTGAATTCTCCGCCTTGAGATAAACAGAACGGGTTGCTTTAATCCCGAGGAGTAAGGCGACTGATCCCGCTAATTACTTCCAAGCCAAATTAAAAGACAAATGCAAGAACTGACTTTGTTCTACTGCAAAACGTGTGTAACAGAGCGAACAATACACGAATGTTCATAGGGCAAACGGTGACCGGTAACTATTCTCAAGTCCGAAAGTAGAAGGCGAGGTACGAAAAATATTAGTTGTGGTCATTAAGCTATCAATGATGGACTAATGGCCAAGTACTTAAAAAAATGTCGCAGGTTACTACTGGAGTGTCTTGGAGATACCTGTCCATCCTGATTGACCAGTCGTTTTCTTTGGAAAGGAGGTGCTTTTGGAACGAGAAGGAATACTCTTGACAACGTCAGTGATGGTTTGGGATGTATTTCAAACCATGTAGGATGTATTGTATATTCTGGATGGTATTAGTTCTAATGCGAATCTGTCTGTTTGATTTTTATTACATTTCATCCTATGGCTGTTGATGGCGACAGAAACCTTACAAAAATCAACGTCATACTACTGAAGACTCACATGACAATGATGTCCATCTTTGCCACAGAATACATGTGAAACTAATTAACTTCTAGTTTCGTTCTAAACACAGTCGTCATCTTATGAAGTACAATTATGCAACAGCTCAGTGTCTTTTTGTTTTATAACACATATAAAGAATACCATGAGTCGAGAATGGCCAATCCAAATTCCTTTGACATATTTATGACAAAGATGTCAAATCGACGCCAAAGGGGAACAGAAGAATCACACTCTACAACAAAATTAGACTACCATATAATCTGTTGGTAGTACCTTCCCCATTATCGGGCGGGCAGTAACCTTTTTTGACCACAAGGAATAAACAATGTTTCGTACACTGAAAGCACACAAGTAGCTTGATTATAAAGACCAAGTTGGAAACTCAACTATGTACGAGCAAACCGATTAGTGGCTATCTGGGGGCGTTGTCGAGTAGAAGCATCTACTCACCCCTCCGTTTACACAAACAGCTCCCGTCGACCTTGTGACTACCCTGGTAAGTAAGTGACAGATGGAAGTGGGGAAGTTTTGGTGCTGCAATAACTTAATCCGGATATCCAGTATTTATCCATGATTGTGTCGTTTCACTTCGTTTGTGTGTCATTCACAATCAATTAACATGTGCGTGTACGTGTACGAAATGTCGTAAGAGTAGACACCGCATAATCTACAACTTTTGAGTACATTGTTAAAATTCTTTGAAACAGTAGGCTGTTTCAGATCTGCAAATCTCATCAGGAGGTCATAGATCAAATTCTATTTGGACAACCTTCACACACAAAGCTGAGAAAAATAGCCGCGACAAAATTATACGGTCACCTTGCACGTTGTACCTATTTCTGCTTAGGATACGTACGACGTGCTCCTATTAGTTCGCTTCAACATTTCGACATATCTTTAACAAGCGACTGTAGTAGGAAATCAAACTCTTCAAACCAGTGTCAATTTGGCCGTCCAACTGTATACTTTGGCATCTCTGTAAACATAGAAAGTTCACAAACTTCACATATTTTCTGTTTGATTAGGATCAAGACAACAGGGCTCCCAGTTGAAGATTTATGCTTTTATGATATACGACATATGGATTGGATCGTTGGTATGCTTGAATGCCACAATCTGTTGTTTATTTTAGGAACGAAAGAACAACAAACATCTTCCAGCTTTCTGGAAGGAATTAACTTTCTGAGTACCATCCAGTGCGATCAGTTCATTCATCTCATATTCTGGAAATGTTTCCATACGATCAACGAGAATCTGTCGCTCGTGGGTTGGCAGAAGTATCTGTCCCCTTTCAGAGGGCGCCCCAATAAGAACGCCATGCATCACAAAGTGACTTAATTATGCAAAACATTGTTAGCGAATTTGAGACACACGATTTCAACACACAGTAATTGGTGCTGTATCAGCGACTTTCGTTTCAATTATGAAGTACCGTTTGACGCTTGTTACGCGTGAAGTTATTGAGATAAAGCGTTGGGTTGTGCTCTGAGGCATTTCTTGTATATAAAGCTAACCACGATACTCGTTGTTTATCTCGATCTGGTAGCATCACTCGTCATCCTCTTTAGTTAGCATGTATGATTTTTTGTTATTCACAACTAACGTGTGACATATCTGGACCTGTGGAGTCTTTTGCCAGTCACTCATAAACTCGACTCTCTGCTTTTTTGAGTTGAAATATCGTTTTCTAAACTGACCTAGTGACATGACCTGGGCGGAGTAAATGTAAAGTACAGGCTTGGTCGTATGTTAGCCACTTCTAGTCCATACAACTGGCAAACTGATCCGGCAACTGGTCGACTAATGCTAAGGTGACGCTTTAGCTTGATGGCACCAAAGCAACTCTGGGAGGTAATCGTATAAATTTGCTGTGGCTATTTCCTTATTCATGGTTACCATTTCTCCTTTATAGTGGCTTTTCAAGAACCTTTCAGCTTATCGTATTTTAATGACTGTTGCTCGTTTGCTGTCGAAAATGATTGATACAGATTTGATAATATGAAAAAACTTGCCGGAAGATAAGGATAGCCTTATATTGTTGATACGGGTTGTATGTCCTACTAGGGTTCTCCACTGGAGCACTCGCCAAAGTGGTTTCAGAGTTTATGGTCATCATTTTGGAGAATTCCTTCTTTAAGTCATCAACGATATAGGGGCATCAACCAACATTCCAGTATTATGACGTATGGTTACCTAGTCAATGATAGACAATAGTGGACATTCCAGAGTGCCGTAAAAAGATAATTGGCAAACTAATGAATATTCCTTTAGTTACTTCGCCAATGTACATGTTACAGTATGTAAACAGTCGATTGCTGACAGGCTCGCATGTTCAAAAGGTTCTCTAGCCTTTTTCCCGAGTGTATCAATCGGCCAAACAAACTGCACCATTGCCATGAGAATCACGTTGTCAGCATTTCATTCACAAACAACACTGATCTGCATAAACAGAGCCGTGACTCGACCCGAAGCAAAACGGCATAGTAATGAGCATGTGTGGGCGGAAGCCAAACGAACGATCTTTGGTCAGCAAACCGTTACCCTGTCCATGTAGTACGTCCCGTGTGTGCGTGGGTTAATGTGTAGGCCGTTGTAACGCATATCGGACAAGAGGTCACGTGGCTGGTGGAATAGGGCCATCGAATTTGGGCTGAAGTGTTTGAGGGTACGCCCTCGCCGTCCATTCTGTCTGAGACATTTCACTAATTGGGTATAACTGTGCTTTCGAGAGCTCGGAAAGGTTAGAAATAGCCATTCAGATAATTTTATCGAATATAATCGGAGCCGGTAACGAAAGACATTCACAGTAAGAAAGTAGAATTCAGTTTAGTCTTAAGGGTGATAACGTTGGAGAGTTCCTTTTAGGAGCTGTGATGTAATTGATAGGCCAGTACCACTTATTTATCGATATTTCGATTCTCACATTATCTAGATTTACGCACCGCCAGATTTGGGAGCTATTGTTCCCTAGAACAGCCGAAGCGGTTGAAATTATCTCACGCTCAGCTGTTCAGTTTTGCCTTATACTCACCTAGGATTACCTAGTCAAGGGATACCGAGAAGCGAATCCATATAAGCGAAAGTATAGTAAGTGGAGAGCGAAACTACTGTTCATGCCTATTTACTATTTTCTTGAAGACCGAAAACTGCTGGGTTGTTTAACGAAACCGAAGTAAATCCTATCCAACTAAGAAAGCAGATCACAGCTACTACAACGGAATCTGTCTCGGTTATTCTGTTTTTCAATTTTTATTGTTAATTTGATCTTCCTGCGGTTTGTGTCAGAACCTGTGAGAAACTGAATACTCAATATTAGCTGTATGCCATGCACGCATATCACAGTTCTCTAGGATGGAAGCCAGAGGCGAAAGTTAAGAGAAATATGTCAACAACAGGTGTTGATCAATGTTCCAATCGGATTGGAATAGTCGGTGCTATATTGCCCAATGGTAAGTGTGAGTGCAACAACCTTCAGTCCTTCGGTTCAGATTAATCGCTTTTCTAAATTAATGACGAATTTACCACAGTTTATGCTTGAAAAGTGCGTATTTTTATAGAGTAAGTCTTGAAGACCAATCTTTCATAACGGGCACACAACAGACACGGTAAAATAGGTGAACCAAGTGAACCACAAGTTTTTCACACTTTGAGAGGTAAATTTTTCGCTTTTACACACATTTCTTCTGTAAATGAGAAATGATTACTTACGAGTAGTGCGGCGGTTTTCATAATTTAAATGGGATCTAATTGCGAAAAATCCGAACTGTTTGAGAAATTGTGTTTCGACGGTCAATCCGCTGGGTCATTTAGCGGATTCCATATGAAACAGTGGAATGAGCGGGTAACTCACACCAACTGTTAAATTTCTGAACCCAATACGTGAATTCGTAGTCCAACTGGTGGAACGCTTGTCGTGTTTGGTCATGTTGTTTCTGTACTTGGTTCGAATCCAGATGATACCCAGATTTTTCGCAATTGGATCGCATCTAAAAATGTTTAACTGAACGGGCTCGAGTCACGCATTAACAACAGAAATAATAAAATCCACGGACGATTTAATGAACATCCGAAGTTGAACGAAGAACTACAAACTCGATTTTTGTGGGAGGCTGAGCTTGTGCAATAGAGGGCTGGGTTTGTGTGGAAAACGAGCTAAATTAGAAAGAAAAAAACAGTAGTAAAACCGTTTGTTTGCAAATAGGCACTCGTGGCTGGATCCAGTAGAATACACAAATATAATCAGGAAGATCCGAATGAAGGGGCATGTTGTGTCATATAGGTTTCCTGACTTTCGTGAAGACATAAACCATAAAGTGACCATACCATGTTGTTACTCGAGGTAGTTCTCAAATAACTAACAGAAAAAAGTCAAGATAGAGATTTGTTATTTACACGAAAGGATGGGCATGCAAAAGGAAAGTCCAAATAATGAATACGCTTTACTTGTGGGAGCCAAATATGGTTAGCTCTGAGTGTGCAAGGGACAGACTCTGGGACATTGACCGGTTTAAAATAATGAACGAATTGTCCAAACGTCCGGGCGAAGAAAATCGAATCAGGTGTTTCAGGCATGATATCACATTACCCGCATATTTGTCTGAATAGACGAGATACTGAATGAGCATGCAGACCGAGAACAGGAGTGGGGGAGTGGATTATACCCTGGAGATTGCTAGAGTCTGTGGTGAGTGCTGATTAAGCTGGTGATAAAGTGTTGCTTGACACGTCCCAAGCAGAACAGACAATGCTGGACGATATTTTGCACTCTGCTAAGCATTTCGGAATGCGCTTTGCGGTTTAAAAGTATAAAATGCTTCCACAAGAGTCTTACGATTACGCGGATTTAATGTTGGATAATGAAGCCGTGGAGGTTGTTGACCAATTTGCATATTGGGGAGGCTGCATTAATGAGTCGCAGTGGAGTTCTAGAGAATCAAATAGAAGCGTGTATCTCTAAGACCATGGAGACGTTGTCTAATCTACGACAATAAGATATTTATATGGAGCTTAGAGGTCGCGTATTTAAGGCGACAGTGAGACGTATTAGTTTGCGGCTGAGAAAGTTGGTTGCTTAAGA